>JANIJG010019696.1:15471-71926 GCA_024611175.1 Megaceryle torquata | reverse complement strand
AGAGGGCTATAGTAGAGGTGGTGCAGTGCGGGTGTGTGGTGGACGGGGGGGTGGGGGAGCAGAGGGGCGGGAGTCAGAACAACACAGAAAATCAAACCAAAACAAAGAAAACCACCATAATTCCAAGTTTTCATTTCCCAATGTTTCACTCAAACCAAATATTTTTAGATCCAAACGATAAAACTTTGCCAGCAGCCTCTGCTGACTAATAAGCTATTTTCTGTTGAAAACACAACATTGATGTGAAAATCGCCAGCTATTTTTTTTTAATATATATTTATATAGCTATAAATAAAACAGACATACCAGATAGACAACACACCACATGTGAAAACAAATTTAACTCAGAAATAGCAAGAGGTTTCCATTTCCATCAGTATAAACTTGAACCTTGCCCACACATACCACAGCATGGGACTGGATGGATTTGTCAAAATCCAACTGCATGGCGCAGAAGTAATCCCTGGCACGATTCATTCCCTGCTGTGCCATATGCACGTGAGCTGGTTTGGTCACAGAAGAAGATAACCTCTAAAAAATAAATTAAATAAAATCACTGACTTCAAAAATAAACTCTGAAATGTTAATTGCAGAGTTCAGGCTTTCGCTTTCTGGCCCAATGTAGAATTCTTATTTCAGACTTCAAGGCTGAGGCCATCACTTCATTACTCACTATCCCATTTCAAATGTGTTTCCCCTCCAACTCATCCATCAAAAACAGGCATGGAAAAGACTAGAGCACATTTTAGGAGGAAGAGAACTTCCACTACTGCTTGGAGGCTCCACACTCCAGACACTTTGATAATAGCTCAGGTCTCAATTCCCTCATCACAGCAGCCAATTTAGACTCAAGACATGGGAACTACTGAGTCAGAGCCCTGCTGTGAAAAAAACAACCCCATGTTTCTATCCCTCATAATATATTTTCTTCTGGGATAAAACTGCTAATTTTCTACCTGATCCACTAGTAACTATTGTTTATAGAGGGAGATGCCAGATTAGAACAGACCTTCCATTCTTGCTGCTGCAAAGGTTTAATGTCTATGTATCAGGCAAGAAATAAATCTTACAGCTCACGTTAGAGTTAATAAAGCCAAAGCGCTTCAGTAAAATAGTAGCACTGGATTTTAAATGACAATAACTACTGCCAAGATGATTGCAACAGGTTGTCTATTGATAGACAAGACTCCTTCCCTTCCTCTCAGGCAAACAGCACAACTAATTGTGCATCCCACACTCTCAAAGGCCAGGAGTCTCCTCCTAGAAAAGGGTAATTACACATTTTTGGCCGTTTCCCTCAGTAACTCAGTAAAGTGCATTCCTGCAAGAGGGATGCATCCTTACTCCTATCTCAGGAGCATTGCTGGCTAATCCTTTTGGCCCCAATCAGTCAGCATAGTGAGAGGCCTCTGCAGTGTCAGGAGTGCAACACCACATGTCAGTGCTGCTTGCTGTTATAAAAGAGCTGAGGAAAGTCACAGCAATAACAGGATTTGACAGTTTTGACCCTCAGCTAAAGGACAGAAGAAGGATACCAAGAATCACAGCCACAGCCGAGTGTTCCCAACCTACAGGGCAACACTTTCTGCTGCCATTTCTGGTCCTCACCTTCATCCCAGACAGAGGGCTCAGGTTGCCTTAGCTCTGTTTGTTTTGCTGGGGTAGTTTCCTGCCATTTCAGCTCAAGCACCCAAGCTGAAGTAAGAGAAACAGCAGGAACACATGGCCAGGAAGTATCAGCAGGCTATTAGATCAGCTCATCCATCTTGTGGTACCTCATCTGTAACTGCCTAAATTAGAAATACAGTCTCCTTAGTCCCCTACATAATCAAGAGAGAAAGACTCAGAGTGCGATTCAAAATGCTGAGGGTTAGTCCTTCCACAGAAGGTTTCAGAGTGGAAGCTTCAGCCTTCCCCAGAAGCAGCCTGACGAGGTTAACCTCTCAATTTAGAAGCATAGATCAAGGCAGATTCATTAGTCCCCCAAGAAAACAATTCTTGAGCTGAATCATCCACTGCTTCTGGGATTTACCCAAAGTGGGCAAAATGAAATCAATGCCTGAAAAAAGCCCCACCACATCAGGGATCCTCAGGGCAGGGACAACAAAGGCATCCGTAAGCTTCACACAGGGTAGTGACATCCTGGCAGCCATCTGGCAGGAGAGGACTCAAGTCCCTCAGACCTGCTAATACCTATTTCCAGCAGCATTTACTCAGAGGCAGCCACTGCTCATTCAGCTCCTGAGGCTTCGTGGATTGCCTCACCTCCAATGGGGCCAGAAAGCAGAATTGGAATTCCAAGTGCATTTTCAGGTAACACATCAGCTCACCTGCTGTTAGAATAATGCACAAAAGGGAAAGGGATGGATTAGTCCAAGACGCACCCAGACGGAGCTGCCAGGCCTCCGCACTTCAGCTAGATTAGTTCTTTTTCTGTTGCTGGTAACAATGAACATGAAGCACGAGTCATTTGACCACCTCTAAAGGAGGTGGTACTGGATCAGAGGAATTCTACACGTGAATCAAGAAGATAGATATTAGTACTTTATATTTTTTCTTCCCTTGTACAATCTTAACACGTGTGCGGATCACAACAGAATGGCCAGGTCTGAAACACCATATTAAAGCCAAATCCAACATCCAAGAAGTCCTTGACCTTGGTCCAAGTCTCAGCCATTTGAGTCAATGGAAAGCCTCCTGCTGGGGTCAGTGATCCGCATTAATATTCCTCTGTCCTTTTTAGCAATTGCCATCCAAGCGCGCTGCTCAAACCAGAAGAGGTTCACGCAGTCCAAGCCACATTTTGAGACAAAAGATACTTCACTACAAATTCTGTTTTATTTACTCTTCTAGGAAGAAATACAAAGAGTTAGGCTGTGGTGGAAGCAGTTTACTGACAAGCTTGAGGTGAGCATCTTGTTAAGAACGGCTGGCTAAGCTTTAGCCGAGCAATACTGACATCGTGCAAAGGGACTTACTATAAAAAAAACTTTAGCTTACCCCATACTACTGCTTCAAAAACAGTGGCAGCTACTGGACAGATGCTCCGAGATACAGAATTTCAGAATTAAACCTAAAAAAGGCAGATTAATGAGCAGATGATGGCGAGGTAGTAAAGTTGCACAATAAACGAAACTTAGCAGATGGCTCTGCAACTATAAAAATCTCCAGATTCCTAGATAAGATAGACAGAAAGGACACTTGCTTTATTTTCTTGAAAGCTTTCTGCCTTTTCCTTATGACTTTCACAGTATTGCTGCTATCTTCTTTTTAAATAGCCCAACTTGCCAAATTTATTTTCCTTTCTGCTTTTAGTATAATGGATCTCATTGGACAAACTTTCTACTCTGTCAACGTGAAGGAAAACATTAGGGTGCACACCCGGAGCTGCATATGCACAGCCCCATGTTTCCTAGGAAACAAGTGACTGCTCATCTCTGTGCCGAAATAAATTGATGCATCGGTTTCAGCTTCCTACAAACCTTAGCAGTGACTCAGGACAGAATCCCAAACACCCGCAATGTACTCTGAGGTTGTGATCGTCATCATTCTGCTTCTGCAGCTTATCAGCATTTGAGGAGCTAGCGAGACCGCATCGCTCATCCAAGCTGTGAGAGATAAACCTCTGATTATGCAGTGGTGGTGCAGAGCTGAGGACAGGCAATCGGAGACACCATCGGTGCTGTCTGCCCAGGGAGCCAGCAGAGCCATATGCATCCCTGGGTGCTCATGTGCAGCCATCTGGGGAGGAAGGAAATTAGTGCCTCCCACCGCAGCACCTTCTGTTGGCTGCACAGAGATGAACAGGCATCAGAAAAGAGGAATTTTGGCTTTGGATTATCTTTGACCAACCAACTTCAAGTTTAAAGAGAGTCATTCTGATACAAACTGATGCTCCATCAGGTATTTCCACATTCATACAAGAGAGCCTGGATTTCTTTCTTCCTCTTTCGTTACCTCCAGGAGATTCCTCCCTTAACCTTTATCTATTTTCCTGTGTTTCTAGGGGATTATTTTTTTTGTAAGAGCATATTCCAAAGTTGACACTGGTGTATATCTAAATAATATTTTACTACAGACAATTCCAATTGCGTTCCTGGAATTTCCCTCTTAAGGGCAGAGTTACTGCAACATTAAGCTAAATGCTTGTGACAATTTGACCCTCAGCACTAATACCACAGTAAATAGAACTCCAGCTGATACCACAGGAAGGGCTATTAAGGAACATATAGGCACATTTCAGATGTTCTGCAATTTCAGCCTGTCGGTAGCGCAGGCATTAGGAACTCTGCTATCAAAATCTAAATTTTCTGAAAACTCCCTGTCATCTGAAAGATGGTCATGTCCCCTGACATCTATTAATTGCCCTGAAAATTTCCTCATTATTCAAAATGTCGATTATATGAACATATCCAATGTCTCCCCTGACATTCGGATAATCGAGGTTATATTGCATATGGGCCATTCTTGCAAATCTTTTAAGACAATTGACTACCCTCGCGAGTAAAGGTTTGCAAGTTCAAGCCATATAACACATAAGAACAACATTCATCAAAAATAACTTCAAAATAATTTGTTGTATATGACCAAACATTAGTATCAGTAAATGGACATCATGGTAATAAGGCCTGAGTGTATAGCATAGGTCTTTGCTCATATAACATCACTAATACTGGATATTGATCAGTTAGCCAATCTGAAACCTCTTAAGTAAGTTAACTGCTTTTTCTTTGGAGAACAGTAGTGTAAATTTCACAAGAGGCCAGTTTTAAGAAATATGATAGTTGAAAAATATCTACTACTTCTTCTTCCCTTTAGGTCTTTTGCATGAGTTGCTCTGATTTGTCATTGTACAGACTTCAAAGTATTTACAAAGGTAAGCTCATTAAAATAGTGAGAGGAAAAAAACTCAAACCAAACCCAAAACAAAAACAAACAAACCCAAAAAACCAACACACAAAAAAACCATACACACACACAAAACCCCAAAAGAAACCAAAAACCACCACAAAATTGGATTTCCAGAATAAAAATAAAACAAAGTTTGGACGCTCAAGAGATTAATGCAATTTTACTGCCAAGCAAAGTGAGCTACATCACTCCTTATGTCAGGGGGCACCCAATTCTGTGAGGGAAAAAATAAAGGGGGGGGGAAGTTTGGATGCAGCGTCAGCAAAAGAAATAGAGCTTCTGCTCAAGTATTGGTGCCAACTACTTTGCTTCTTTAACGAGCAGTTGTGTGTGCAGGTATAGGTGTTTAATTCTGCTGCAGCCTGAACCTAAGGCAACTTCAGTACAAACTCTACTTATGGCAACCTATCGGATGGGGGTCAACAGCACAAGCTTCCTTCTTGTCATTTTTTCTAAAATTAAAAGACACTTCAGATTTTTTTTTTTCTTTATACACTGGTGATTATATACTCTGCCCTCACGGCACTGAGGAGCACCATAAGTGTACTTTACAGTAACTTTAACATCCTCCGTGTGTCTAAGAAAAGAAATAAACTACTATTTTGCAGACTACCGATTTCTTCTTTCTTCAGGTGGCCAGAAGAATAAAGTTCTGAATCTACAAATGCTTTCCTGCCCAGCTAATGGTTCCTACAGCACAAGCAGCATTACAGAGCTATGAGCACTAGCACTCTGGAACAATCCCTCAAGTCCTTCAGCTATGCAGGGCAAGTTCTGCAGTCTTTGGAGATGAGAAGATGCTTTTACTCGTGTACTACAGGTCCTCTAGGTTTGGGTCTGTCTCCCTTGGATGTCACATCACATTTTAGCCTGGCAGAAATTTCTTAAGGAAGTTAACTGGACATAGGAGGTCCTAAATAAAACTTGAGAACACTTTACGGTTTACATTAGATATTCTACCTGGACCTACAGGTGTTGCATCAGGCACAGAAATTCAAAGACTAGCATGCTTTGCTGATGATTATTAGGGACAGAGACATTTTATCTTGCTCTTGGATTTTTTTTTTTCCACTCCATGTGAGCCGCCTATTAGGCTCAGTTAGAAAATTTAACAGGCCCATCTGGGTAAATGGCAGCATTGTATGGGCTACAAAAGCCATGCTGGAGGATAAGGTTAATCTTGAAAAAGCAATATAGCAGAAGTCCTCAACTGCTGTTATTTTCCATCTGTTGCAGACCCATAAAATTTGCAAAAGGCATCTCTTCAACTTAATAATATTATTCGCTAAATGCACATTACTGGTGATGCCCATCTAAGGATAAATCCAAACCAAACAGCACACTGACATGATAATTTATTCTAGCAGCAATGAAAAGAAAAAAAACCAACATACCAACCAAATCAACCTGCATTCTGTTCTCCAAGCATTATACACGTAGCTTTAGGGTATAAGCCATACATTCAGCTCCCCAACAGCAGGCTGTGCAATAGCTATACACCAGAGAATTAACTGGGTGGTATTCTGCCCTCTGATATGGGCATCCAAATCCCCTGCTGGGGGGGGTGAGGGCAGGGAGATGCTGAGGAAGAAAAAAAAATTTTTAAAAGGCAAAAATCAAAGCCAAAATACCTCTGTGACAGGGAGGGATTCAGAGCCTGCCGTCCTATGCACCTTGAGTCACTTCATCCCTGTGGTACCTCTCTCTACTAGGAGAGGGTGAGAAATCCTACCAAGGAGAGGCCACTCATCTATCGACACACAAGCTGTGAACATTCTCCATTCACCCCTCCAGCAGGTTGTGGCCACAGATGACTTGTACAGGCATAGGATGAAGACTCCTCAAAACCACTCCCCAGGCAACTCAGCCTGTCCCCAGCAGGGCATCTCCACACTGGAAAGAAAACACCACAGTTTTATTAAGTGCCACCTTGCACCAACAAAGCATCTGAGGGTTCCCCCCCCCCCCCCAAGCTTCACTTAAAATCACTGTGTAACATAAGGAACAGCCTGTGTTTCGCATATAATTGGGGGTGGCAAGCATTGCTTTGTTTTCTAACCAGGTGTCACAAGGGAAAGGAGAAATCCTATTCCCACTACACTCTTTTCTGCTAAAAGAAAAAACAAACAAAAAGCAAACATAGCAACATGGTACAGGCCAGAGAAAAAAACCATCTGATTACTGAAGTCAGCATTAGCACCTTCTCAAGGTTCAAAGAGGAAGCTTTATACAACTGTACCTGCTTTGCTTTCTCCATCAATCACTACCTCACTTTCCATGCAGAGGAAGCATCAGAGATGTGCACAGCAGCCTAATCTCTCTCATTTACATTTAAACTCCACTTGTCAGTATGTGAAAGACAACAACACTTGCTCTGCACACTAGTAACAGGTGACTAACTCAGGCTACAATGCAAACTGAGTATTTACACAGCCGGTAGTCAAGCCAGATGAAAATATCCAGCAAGAGAACCCAGCTACCAACATCCTGTGTATTAAACTCACTGCCCATCTGTGGCATCAAACATTTTCAGGCTGCGCACTTACCCGAGATCAGATGAACTCGTAACTACTTAAGACAATTAATATACGAGATAAGATCTTCCTTTGGGAAGAACACTGGATTGCTCCATTAAGATTATTGCAGCTGCATATTGTTAATAAAGGCATATCACTTTGCTAATGGGACCATCACTTCCAGAAGATTCCTTCACTGATATAAACTTTCTATCAGCACAGCCCATATAAGTTCATTTACTGGATCATGCAGTGCTGGACATCTCACTGCAAAGCCTCTTTTGCTGCCATACTTAGCAACTCTACCCCCAACTGCATTTTTACTTCTGTTGGCAATCTCTACTGCTATGTGAACAGTGTTTCCTACCTAAACTGGTCCATTCCATTTTATGTGGGGAATTTCTGAAACCAGTCTGATTCTGAATACGTTTCTCCAGGAAGCAAAAGTGCATTTAGTTGAATTTTCAGACAGCCTGTTTCTCACCATCCCCCAATCCTTCCCTCCCCCCTTCTCTCTCCCCCTCAATGCAATATAGGTCACTTCAATACAGACATCTCCAAGCCATGGGTGCAACCAGGGTACTGCACATAAGTGACCTACAAAGAGGTCTGGTGGGGACAGAGCTGAAAATCTGAATCTTAAGGGATTTAAAGAAACATCATCTAATAAACAACATCAACATCCTTTCTGACGACTCCAAAAGGATCACATTTAAAGAAGCCAAAGTGCACAGCTTCTTAGCTGCACGCAAAGCCATTGCTTTATTAATTTATGACTGCACAATAGCAAGACAGTAAATAACATGCAAAGCTAACATGCAATCGAAGAGGAAAGGATCTTCCTCTGCTATAAAATGGCAACATGGAGGTACAGACCCACAGAAGGGGACCGAGTTATCGCCAACGTAGTTTTCAGCTTTTCAGGTGTAATTCATCCCAGAAACATTCACCTCCCATAAATTTCAGGTTTGCAGGCAGGTCTCAGAGGAACCCACTGTGAGATAAGATGCATTCCATGGAAATCTGCTGACAAACGGTGGAGTTGCAGCCCAGGCTCCTGCCACACTTCCCTTAAGCACCAAGGTAGGTTATCAATCATTGCTCCTCACCTCTGTGCTGGGACTCAATGCTTTTGTGGAGATTGACAATTGCACACAACCCCACTTTTAAGCCTCCTATACATACAAATATATATATGAGCTTCTAAAACAACTGGTATAAAGGCTGCATGCTACCATTTATTCAGGAAGGAGAGGTTCAACTCGAGTATCTTCTAATAAAAATGGAGGAGACCCCAGCTTCAGGAGGCTAGAACTGGGAAATAAGACTGTATATACATGACTATCATAGGAACTACACTTTCAGTATCCTTACATGCAGGTCTTGAAAGAGGAGGACAGCTTTGCTTTGACAGAAAAAGTTTTACATCACAGCGTAAACACAGCAGTCAACAACAGGGAGACAAGGGACTTACTGGGCACTCAGAAACAGGAAACACTGGAAGAACTAAAATCAAAGGGAGTACTGAATTTGAAAAAATAAAAAAAAAAAAAATCAGATGCATTAGATGAAAGAGCCTTTAGCATTTCTAAAGTTATTACATCAAAGAGCCCTGCAGTTCTTACTGGAGCCACTTACCGTGCAATTCTGATCCAAAAATGTATGACTAAGTATTAGTCATGCACAACAAAATTATCTAGCAATCTTTATTAACAAAAAAAATAACTTAAAAGGATACAGGATGTAAAAAGGACCCCCGAGTCACTGAGTTTATCCCCCAACCATCACACTTTGACTTACAAAATTCAGGGAACACAGCTCCTATCTTTAAGAAGCAGGCTACCAGCACTACTCTTGACCCTTTTCTCTCAAGAGCTACCCCTTGCTTAACATCAGGTATTTGAAAAATCATAAGGGAGCAGAGCTCCATCACACACTCACCTCCTAAAGGTGCTCTTTCCTCTCCTGCACTTAACATCTGAGGTGACCTCAAAGTAAAAGAAGATCAGTCTCTGACCAGACAAGATCCTGCAGCTCCACCCTCCAGAGGAAGCAGCCCCGCAGGTGAGCTCTGAGACCTCTCCTGGCCAGCTGAAAAGGGCTCTTCTTGGCTTGAGTATGAGGATCTCTCAAGTAAGGCTCTTTGTAAGTTTCCTGTTTTAGCACAGAGCACATGGTGTGCCAACTCACAAGGGCAAGCTGCTACACTTCTACCTGTTCTATGCTCTCTGTACTAGCTGCCTTCATACCAGCAGATTACACCTAGAAGTTTTCAGGTGCTTAATCAGGAGAATCCAATCCAGGTCTGATTCTGCTATGCATGATTTTCATAGGTCTTAAACTATATTATTTTACCAGCTGGATTCCTCTGGCTCAGTCTTAGTTGCTAACCTGAGGTGCTTCTTTTCTAAACCTCAAAGTTGGTGATGAGTAATGGACACCTGCAGAGTATGGCTGAACGTACCTGTTGGCACAGCTGCCCTCAGGAGAAAGGGTCTCTCTTATCATTGACAGAAGAGGCTGCCAAGAACAAGCAGGCTCCTGGCTTAAGGACCGGAGCTAAGTGCTTAATTTTGATGTGAAATAAAGCTAGCCCATGTGCTACAAGGCATTTTTAGGAAGTTTGACCTTCTACTAAAAACTGGCAAGCAACTAATTTCTGGTTGTGGTGCCCAGCAGACAGCAGAACTTTTTTCACCCGAGGAACAAGCCTTCTCCCTCCATACTTTGCTAAATGAAACTTCCAAAAGCTTGTTTCTCTCCTTAAACAAGGGTGTTTTTTCACTCAATAGCTGTCAGACCTTCTGGCTCTCTGATAATAGTGACATTTTTTTTCTCCCTGTACTCAGAACTCAGCAGCTTGGTGAGGTAGAAGCCTGTACAGCATTATAAAGTAATTACAGCACATAAAATAATTGACATAATTTCTTCATTAGCAACAACAGCTTTTGCTACAGCCCTGGAGGCAGGAACCTAAACCATATATATATACATGAAGGTAACCTCTTCATAGCTCTGACGTGGAATACCATAGGCACGTTTAGTCAATTGTCCTTCAAATGACTTATGAACATTTTGCTTTTTTCCCCCTTTTTGCTTGAGAAGACCTCAGAGGCTCAGGTTCAGGGAATGTAGGAATTAGGCTCCTGTTCATTTGCATTATATGAATTTACGTTGTAGGCTTCTGTTGGCAAATGTCATATTGTTTCACGATCTTGGTTTCACGTGCAGTGGAAGTACTCGCACTAGCTCTCTTTCCTTCCTAGGAAACCACATTTCTTTGGATGGCTATCACCCAAAATACCTGGCAGTAAATCCAGAGAACTAGCTAAATTGCAAGGTTAATTATGAATGGGGTGGCAATGATGTTTTCATCCTCCTCTTCATCATACCATTTTCTCTGGCAAGCAGTTCCACATTGACGTTATACACTGGGAAAAAATCAGTCCATGCCAGAGGAGTGACCCCAGAGAGGCTGAGAATCCCACACTATGCCACTTCATACATGTAATGCTGGAAGATTTTCTCCTCAAGCTGAAAGCAGAGCATCTAAGGGCACTCTCTGGTGCTCTAGGAGCCTTACCAAGAGAAACATACCATAAAAGCATGTGCTGAGGTGAGTAGGTGTTAGTCCAAGCCTTGTAAATTAAAAGCAACATCTCATAATCTCTGCTAAATGTAATGGGTAGTCGAAGTAATGAAGCTAACCCAGGCGTAATGATTAATCTTAGTGTGAGTCGTGACCCTGGCAGCTGCATTCTGAACCAGCTGCAATCTATATAATGCATTCCCAGGAAGACCAGACAACAAGGAGTTGCATTAGCACACAGTGCAGATGGTATGAATGCGTGTACCAGCAGACTCGAGCCTAGCCAAGGAGAGCAAAGGTCTTCGTTTACTAATATTCTTAAAAGGATAGCAATTTGTCTAAGATATTTATTGTGCTTATCATAATCAAAGAGCTTGATTTCTAGAATTAATCCTTTTATTGCTAACAAAAAATATTACCATGAAAAAAGGTTGCTAGAGTGGATGCTGTCTTTGAGCAATGCATAGGATTAGCCATCAGCAATTCATTTTTTTCCTCCTCCTCCCCCTACACAGTGTCAGGGTCATGTAAAGTCAAATTACTAAATATAGGACAACATCAGTGGAAAGCAAAGCATGTTTAGCTGGCCATAAAGGAAACACAACATAGGGCCCCTTGCGTGGTAAACCCATCAGAACAGCATGATTATGCTAAAACAACAACAAGATGCTCATTAAATCAACAGAGTATTTGTGCCTTAACCCAGCTCTCTATTTATGAGATTCCTTCTGGAGATCTGAGCAGGTTATTGCAGGAAACCAGGGCAGAGAAATCCGGAGCACTTGCAGGGTCTTTTGGGGAAGATCCATTGGTCTGAAAGCATTTATGTAATGGGTGGATTTTCACTCAGTAAAGGCAATGCCTCATCCAAAGCAAGGAAACAAAAATGTTTACCTAAAAGGGAGCTATCTAGACTGACAAGCCTCATAATGTCTCCTGGCAAGTGCAGGAGAGAGGGAACCAGTTTCTTCAGCCTGGAAAGATCTGCCTTCTCCTGGAGAGCTCTACTGTCACTCATCTCCTGCCTTCTCCAATCTGTCACACACTCTGAACAGAGCCACTGCTATAGGGCTTCATTGTCTACGCCAGTTTATTCTTCACTTCAGAGCTGTCAGTTCAAAAGGAAAGGAGCCTGGCAATAAGGTGGACTTTTCAAAGTTTATCCTCTATCTATATTGGTCATTCTCTGAATTATCTTTAAACAGCCACTGCTTATTGAGAAGAGGCAGCTGTACCCACATGGTAAGTTTTGCAGTGCTCAGTACCTGGAATACTTGCTGAAGGAATGGTGAGGTGTCAGATGGGACAAGTGACATAAACGTTTTAAGAACTTCGGTGGCCAAAGAAGTAGAAACAGCATTTTGGTATTGAGTCTGCCTGTTGGTACAGTGCAGAGCAGTGTCTACCAGGTGAGTGCATACCTGTAAACTGAATAGAGCAACAGGTTTAATTTTAGGTCTAATGCTTGCTGACAATGAGTTCCTTTTGATCCCACCTTTGGCTTTACTTTAAAATATAGTTTGAAAGGTACTTGACATACAGTTTTAAACCAAAACCCAGCTCCAGAATTCTAATCTAGTCTTACCATTTCCTCCTAAGTTGCCTGTCACTACAGCAGCTGAGTACCAACCACCCTCATACTGAGAAGTTCAGATCTGCTTCTGACCTGCACTGCTGTTCAGAATCTGTATGGCAAGTGAGACCAGCTGGGAATGGTGCCATAAAACTTCATTGCCTGAAGAGGTTTTTTTCTAAATTAAACTAGTTAGAACAAAGCTGATTCATAGGAACATGGTGCATTTTTTTTTTAAACTCCACTTCTATGGACCTAACTATTCTCCCCTTGCTTGAAAAATATACAGCTGTTGATTAAGGCCCATTCTAGTACACAGTAGCTCTGTAATGTTGCAGCTGTCAATAAAGGGTACCAAGATCATCCAAATAAAGTGAAAGTATCTTCAACACTGGTGTAGCAGAATCTGCATGAGAAAAAACAATGAAAAGACTTTATTCCTGTGAGTCGGTTTGGGCTCAGCTGGGAGCAGTGCTTTTCCTGGGTTAGGCAGTATCCTGTGCATGGGATGTGACTGGTGCTTTTCCACTCACTCATGGGAGAAAAAAAACCCCACCTCAGTAATGTTGAAAAGAGATATAAAGTAAGTTCTTTACACTGAATGTTCCCCACATTATTCTACTCAAACTTGTGGAGACTCTCCATCCTTACCCACTCTAAACCAAACACCAGCATTACTTTATCCTCTGTATGCTCCTGGCCACTTGCTTGAGGAATAACATGAATTCCTGTATTAATCTGTCCTGGATGACAAATATCGCTGCACCCCCCTGTCCCCCAGAAACGGCCGTCCCAGCAACTCCTGGACTCAATGTCAGGCCCAGAACAAAAGGACAGAGATACAGGAAAGCAGGTAGGTACAGTCTGAGCCATACTAGTTTAAGTCTTTCACATTCCCCCAGTTTCTGGGGGGTAAATAGGTCAGGGGCTCACCAAGCTACAGATTCCAACCCCAGAAAAAGCGCCTTATTGGGAAGCCTGGTCCCTGTCACTGAACAGGTAGCTGTAAAGAGATAGGCTCTTTTCATCCCAAGTATTGTGAGGGTTTTAATGACTTTCAGGGAACCCTGATCTTGGTTCTGGGTTCCACCACAACAGAAACAACAAAGGCGGCACCTAGAAGAGCTGGCAAAAATGAAGGCACAGTATAAACCAGCACACACCTAAACGAGCTCAGCGTTGTTCATTTGTAGTATGCTCACCCCCTCGCCCCCCATAACAGCAGGTTATTATTCACCTACGGTAACATCTGTTCCTTTGCCACAGTCTCACCGGTGTCAGAGCTGTGCTGGAGCAGCTCCTATATCCCCTTCCAGGAAAATCTCCAGTGAGGCACAATATTATAATGCCCTGACCACTGAGAGTTGTATACACCAGATGGATACTACCAACCTGAGCACTTTAAGCACATACACCCTACAAATTAAAGCAATCAGTCAGCGTCAAAGAGGAGTAAGAAATAACAGATTTTTTTCTTCTGCCAAAAATTCAGCTTGACAATAAAAGCTTCAATGTCACACATTCAAAAGGCAAAACTGTTAAATTCTGTTCAGATCAGTAGTTCTCATTTCTATTTTCTTGCTTTGCTTTTATTTTCTGGCACGCTAAAGTACCAACACTGATGTTATCTATTTCCTCTTTTAAAATACCAGAGGCCTATCTTTAAATATTTTATTGAAACAAACTAATTGTAAGATTCCAAACTGAATTTTTGTCTGAATTTGCTTTTCCTCTTGAAATTATCTGCCACTCTCCTCCACGCCAAAGTTCCAGACTCTGCCAAAGAAAAGCAGTGGTGTTTCCTGAGAACCACTGTGCAGTGTGTATACAGACAGCACTCTAACCTGGATAACGTGAATGACTCTCTTCAGCATTTATTAGGGGTTAGTGCACCCTTGGTAAGCTGAGCAGGTGTTAAGGTCCTCTGGGAATTACCCCCCATCCCTGAGAGATGCTGAATTGTCTGTCTGGAAGCCCTCAGCCACGGACATGTTCTCTGTCAGGGCAGAAGAGGGATATCTGGAAAGGGTAAATGAAGCAAAGGCAAAATTAACATGGTCCTTATCCCAGGGGCTGGCCAGGAAAAAGAGCTCTATAACAGCTAGAACTCTCCACAGGAAAAACAAAAACAAAAACAAAGAACTATTCCTGTCTGGCTGCTGCAATTCCAAGTGATGCGAGTCCTTTCGCAGAGCCCGCAGTAACGCATGCCGGATTTGTTTCACCGTTCGTTCACTCTTCCATCAGATCAGGGTACCGAAGGTGAGCTAGCAGCAGTTTACCCAGTGTGCCCCTCAGTTTCTTCCTTCCTGGCTTTTAGCATCTCATCTGACAGCAAGCTGCCAGAGTTTAAACAATCTCAGAGGCACTCGCAAACCATATCCTTTTTTGTTGTTCATTTTACAAAATTAAAAACATTAAACATTAATGTCTCTTGAGTTTCCTCTCCCCCTCAACCCCCCCACCTCCCAAAGTAAAATATGTTTCTGTGATTCCACATCAGAAGGAAACAATACTCTCTTGTGCCCAATAGTTCGTGGGTGTGGGTGTTTTCAGGAACCACTTCTGAGAAGAAATCCCAGAGGTTATTGTAATCATTCCTTTCACTCCTGGGTACTCAAGCACAGGATTGCCTGCAATCAATTTGCTCTTGCATCCAAGTATTAAACTCCCTGTGTATAAAAGTATCACAAGCACTTTCTATATTAATACATGTAGCAATGTTCTAAAGAGCTTTTTATTATGCTGCAAAGAAATTACAAGGCAGAGCAAAAGCCACTAAAGCCTACTTGAGCATTACCATCAAATACCAAAGTTGGGTCGGATCCTCAACACGCTCCAGCCAGCGTAATGGAGCAGCCTTGACTCCATTCCCCATCTCTTTCCAGGGCAAATTCAGGTACACGTCCCGGTAGCGCAGCCCTGTAAGCATACCTTAATCTTACAATAAGGAGGATTATAAAGCTACAAAAAACATGACAGGAAATTAGAGAACATTTAATGCACAGCATATGAAGAGATCCTGATTGCTTTCAAGTTCATGTCTTTTTTTTTTTTTTACACTTTTATATCAAAGATTTGGATCAACAGACAAAGGTAGTAGCACCATAGGCTGCTCTACAACAAGCCTAGCAAGAAAGTTTAATCCTTGCACTCTAATCCTTGGAATACTGCTTCTAAAACTACCCCAACGTTTGCTATTTGGTATTAAATGCACTGTTTAGTACTAGTATCTAGGGGAAACAACTGCTTAACATGAGGACCTTGAGAGCACTTTTTCACCTGCAAATTGGCTTTAAGGAACCCACACCACTCTTCCCACACCATCCAGCCTTCTCACTCCCAGAGAGAAGGTTTCTCAGTCATTCTGAACTAGTCTGTTCCCAGCTATACACAGGATTTTTCACCTCAGCAGCCAGGACTGCTGGATCTAAGAACATAGTGCAAAAGCAATAATCTTATGCGTGTGCCTTTGAGGATTTTCACTCTGGTTAAGTTTTCTATGGAGAACCTACGAGCAGGATGTGACACCTCAACTACTATTGTCTTTTCAACGTAATTCAAAAAAGTTGGGAATTAAGTGGTCCAATTGCACAAATGGTTCAGAAACAAATACTCTATTTGTGTGCTGAGCTATGCCGATTGTGAGGACAAAAGTCCTGTGGCAGTTACCCCTTCCTGGATGGACAAGCACACAGACATTCCTGCTTCATATGTTAACTTCTTACCATCTCCAAGTGCCTTTTCCCTGAATGTTCAGGCACCAATTGTAAAATTCACTTAGATGTGCGTGCTGAAACCAAATGACTGTAGTGCTTCAGCCCCAAAACCATACAAACCCAACTGAAACAAAACTATTTCAAGATTTGAGTGATTCTAGAGAAAAAAAACCCTCCCAAACCAATGAAAATGTACATTCTGTCTGCTCACTACAACTTGTGGTAACTTGTGCAGGCTGGATTAGATCCAAATATCTTGCAGGGAGATTCCTTAGCTCTGCATTAATCCTTCACATCAACTCTAATCCTCTAAGTAAACTGTTTGCATTTTGCAAGTTTTCATCATAAATGACAAGGAATTTTAGGTTAGAGATAACAGAAAACACAACAGTGTAAGAAAGGAATAAATAAAGAAAAAGCTATTCAGGGTCTGACAGCACTGGCTAAGTAAGCAATATGACCCATAGGGCAAAAATAAGAACAAGAATGAACACAGGGATATATGTTGCAGGTTTTGTAAAAGGTAATATAGCTTTGGAAGAGCCGTAAAAGCAAACCACACAGTAAGTAAGTGCAGCTGTAAATGGAGTTTTATGAGTGATGGATTCCCAGAGTAAAAAAAAAAAAAAAAAAAAAAGGAAGCAACGCTAAACAGAAAACTGTAAAAAACACAGGACAGCACACTTCAGTCCTGCTGTGGGACACTGGAGTGGACAGAAATGGCAACTGTTTTCCAGCCCCTGCTGATTAGAGTCCAGGGTGATTGATAGACAGATAGACAGATAGATGGATACGTACACAGATAAAGATACATAGATAAAAATGGGTAAAATCCTACAGCCTCTGACAAGAGCAGCAACACTCACAAAAGGTCATAGCAAATGCTCAGAGAATCAACCTACAGCTAGAACTTTTCTCGCACGTTATACAGCTTCCTTTCTGAAGTTAGCTCATTGTATCTATTTTTGTGATTTTTCTTTTCAGTCATTCTTTGTAACTAACCCATTTATGATAAAACTCCTGCATCCTAACAGACTTAGAAATACTTGTAAGACTTCAAAGGAAAACACGTCTTTTATCTGATAGCCTCTCAATACTATACTGTTGGCATAATGACAATCTTTATCATGAAAATTCTATTGACAGTGATCACAGAGAAGTGAAGTTCTTTAAACGGGCTATTTTTCAAGGTAATTTATGCATAGTTTTAGGCTAAAACTTGGATAGCTATCCACAAATCAGTATCACAATGATGTTTATTAATTGCTGCATCAAAAGCATATCTGAATTTGTGAAAACTGATTTGTGAACATGAATGAGAGAAAAACACAAGCACAGGTGAAACACTCTCAACTAGGGCTTTTCACTTGGGTTTCAACTGTTTTAACTTATTGAATGGAGATCAGCACATCTCAAATGTTTATGTTTATACACCTGCACCTTAGGAAAGTTATGAACACAGCGGGGATTCTCCTGTTACCCTTTTTACTTTCATCATTCACACATTTGCAAACACAGACCCCTCAAAACTCCAATGGCAGTGACAGTGCTCCCAGCTGCACAAGATCCACTGGTTTTCTGAAGGCCATCAGGACAGACAAAAAACTTGGCCAGTTCTTTAACAGCCACAGAAATCCCTGACCTTAGCTCTACATGCTCTTAAGCTGCTGACTTAGGGCTCACAGAGTCAAGTCCTTAAGTGCTGTATCAACTAAGAGTAAGCAGAGGCACCAGAACAGGGAATAGCAATTTGAAAGGCCCCCCCACATAACCACCTGCTTCTGGATGTACTTGAATAGGTGTAGATCAGACAGTGTTTAGTCACTGCTTAGTCTGCTCAGACAACTGTCTGCAGCTAATGTGTGTATAAGGGACCAGCCTCCAGTACATCTCTTTCCCATTTGGCTTTTGGAGTCAGCACTGCATTGTCTTTTTGTGATATTTGACATCCAGGAGCACAACTGCACTGGAAAGAGCAGGAAGCACTTCCTTCTGTTCCTTCTTTCACACTTCTTTTGCTCCTTTCCTCCTTATTCTGATGAAGGAGCGGATGGCAGGATGGTGGGGTATTCTCCTGTGAGCTGGGAGATCTAAGTTTCACCCTTTGACATTGAGTTACTCCTTAGGCACTCCACACCCAGCAGGGGCACTCACCTGTTTTAAAGTGGTGCCCCTGGTGCAACTGGTTCATAGCAGGGCTATCAAGACCAGTTTCAAGCCAATGGAAGCATCCTCTGAGTAAAGTCTACGAATTCTGGAGAGTTCTTAAGACTTCTGACTGTATGTTATCCTCTTACTAGCTAGCTCCTTTGATAGCAAAATGCCTTTGAGACACTCTTCAGCCACTTTAGAGATCTCCAGGTCCCGTTTGAGGAGGCAGGTGTGGCAGCACCTTTTCCACAGTTAACTAATGTCAGGCCTTTAGCATTATACGAACATGGGATTCTGAATGCGTGGGTTTAGACACCACTGCTTTGTAAACTGAGCAGCTTACAAAGAGAACTCCAGAATCCTACAGAGCTGCCTTTGGGGGGGCTTTGATCTTTCCAGAGCACCTATTTTATGTGTCTGTAATTGTTCTAGTTTAACAAGGCTCCACAGCACTTCCAGAAAGAAAAAAGCAAAACCAAACCAAACCAAACCAAACAAACAAAACCAAAACAAAACCAAAACAAAACAAAACAAAACAAAACAAAAAAAAACCACAAACAAAAAAAAAAAAAACCAAAAACAAAAAAAAAAAAAAACCAAAAAAACCACCAACAAAATCCTTTTAATTAAGCCTAAGTGACCACAGTGATGGAATGTGCTGCTTTGGGTACCTTGTAAATCCCCCAGAAAAAAAAAAAAAAAAAAAAAAAAAAAGAAAGAAGAATCTTCACAATGCAATGAAATGAAATATTTATTAAACATGTTGCCAATGTCCCAGGTGGTATGAAGAAGCCTTGTGGTATGCTGAAAGGCTTGATCTTTCTAAGTATTATGAATGCTGATTTAAATGATTGGGTGAAAGCTGAGGAAGTTATGGCTGAAATTTTGGCTAAAGATGACAGCTCTGGGTTTCGAGTTGCACAAAGCAGTCTGAGGGATTAAGCCAACAAAACCCACTCAAAGATATCCAGTTTCAAAAAGGGTAATCTTCGTATCAGTGATTCACACTCAGACAATGGTGAGGATTCCTCATTACTCTGACTTTGCCATATTAATCTTACTTTACAAATACATGCAGTGATTTATATCATGTTTAATTAACTGATTGAGGGCTCCTGTGGTAAAATGGCATAACATTAAGCTCTGTCCTTATGGCAAATGCGAATCACATCTTTAGCCTTGCAAGAACAAAATATCATGGGATTCACTGATGACAGGATGTAGGAATCGAAATAAGGTCCCTCCTGTTGTTTGAGAATCCAGTGAGGGTGGTTGCCATATGCTCATCATTTCCAAGGGAAAAAAATGACAGGATAGAAGAAAGAACTGCTCTAGTTCTTCCAATATGTTCAAATCTCAGATGAAAATGATTGTACAGCAGTTCTGTACTGAGGCCAAGTTTTACATGAAAGTGCATAGCAAACTTTCAGAAAGCTTATAATGAGAGAGGTTTTTAACGTGATGATTTTTTTTTGGGGGGGGGGGATTTAAATAAACTGCTGTGCAAAATTACTCTTATTTTTAGAAAAAAAAAAGGGGGGGGGGGGGGGGGAGAGGGGGGAAAAAAAAAGGTGCCTTCTCTATCTCTAGGAAGCATACTGTAATGAGAAAATACAGACAGCCACAATTTCACAAGTTGTAAATTCTGGTGGAGCCTGTTTCCCTCAGCTATCTGATAATGTGTGAAAATGTTTGTCCTGCTGCTTCTCCTGCATGAACACGTAGCGCTTTTCAGCAAAAGCATTAAACATTCAGAACTTTGCTATATGCAATTCCACCATCAGGTTTGTAAGTCTCTGAAAAATGAGAAGAAATATGACATTTCCTTAAGTAAAAGGGAAAAAGAAAAAATAGAAGCACTTACTGCCTCATTTTCCTGTGTATTGAGACTGGCCAAACCAGTATTATCTTTGCTGTTAATATTATTTACGTGCAAACAGTGTGCTCAGAGCTGTACAAGTCAAACAAGACAACATGTCCTTGCTCTGAGGGGCTTGTAATCTAAGTAGACAGACAATGCAAAATGCACTAGGAAAACCCAGAGGAGAATTATGTCTGAATTTATTTCATGTATTTGTTCTTGGTGATGGGTAGACAATTTTGCTGACTAGAATCTGTGTTTACAGAGGGAGTGATGTCAGAAAGGTGAGGGCTCTGCTTGTTGACTGAATGGGGAGCAAAAACTGTGCGAATGGTCTGCAGAGGGATTTATTGGTGGAGGAGAAAAAAATTGTTGGGCGAGTTAAGCATCGGTGTACTTCTTTCCAAGAGATTAAATAGGGCGATGGAGAGGCAGCATAGTTATTGAAGATCATAGGTAGGCAGTGGCAGAGCCACAACAATAGCTCAGTATTTAGGAAGCTTTAACCAGAGATGGGTGCTACACAACTGATTGCCTTCTCTCCCCTTTCTGTTAGGGATTAAGTTGGTTGTGGAGCTGCACCAACTAGGTAGAGAACTAATTCTGTGAGATCCCAGACTCCCTGCTACTTCTGTTATTTGCTTTGCATTTCTCAAAGAGTTTTGGGGAAATGGATGTACAGGAATGACAGACATCCTGCTGAGCTGCATGAAGTTTTCTTTCAAGCGGTCTAGAAATACTTGAGCTACTTCTAGGATCTCCAGGTCTCATTTTAATCAGCAAGACCATGGCAGATGTGTTTATTCCTAAGCGTGCTCAAAAAAATCACAAGCGTATCCAGGTACTACGATGCCCGGGAGAGCAAGCAGAACAGTGGAGAAAAAGAAAAGACTAGGTGAAGATTTGTGGCTTGAGAAAAAGCAAGGACTGCAAGAGGCACCCAAACGTGTTTACCATGATTAACAGTAGTAATGCAAATTGTCTGATGTGTCTCTGATTCTGCTGCTCATTAAATCAGAGACGTCACTCAAGTGCTGGGTGATGTCAATATGACAACTGTTGAACTCATTTGCTATGGGAGTTAAACTGCTTCAACTGAATTCCTAAAGCTGTTTACTAGTGGAAAAAAACTTTCAGTTTCTTACACTTTTCTACTTTTCTCCTTGGTTATTTCATTGCTGTGGTTTGCATGCTGATGGAAAAAGACACTGGCACTCGACAGTGTGTTGTCTTGAAGGTTCAGGAAATTGCAAACTGTTCTTTTTAATAAGTATTTTGAAAGACCCATCTGCTTTTGAAGGATTAATAATGTTATCAAACTGAATGAAAACAAGTTTTAAGAACCTTCAGTATATAATACATTCTCTAATCTGTTGTATTGCCTGTCTTGAGCTTTCAATTAGACTTTTGTCTGAAAGTGGTCGAGTCTTCTTTGTGGCCAGATAGAAATAAATTGCAGTTGGAGTTGGACCACATTTTCTGTGTGAGTGCCATCTAGTTGTGCGTAGTCTTTCTGAGCTGGGGTGTTGCCTGTGCTAGGGCAGTGTCTTGCCGGTTGTGCTGGCATGATTCTGCTGGCAGAGTTTCCTAGGGGGGAGACCAAGGTATGCCAGAAGGAGGGGTGTTTTCATCTAGCATTGTTGAAATTCCTTGAACAAACACGCTGTCATGCCATCCTGACCATATCTGTACCACAGGTTTCACTGGCATGGCTTTTAATGGTAATTTTTTCTTCTCACTCTTCCAGCTGAGTTAGCTGTGCTAGCAAAACTTTGTGACTGCTTACAGCAATGCAGCTGCTACTGTCTCTAAACTTCAGATTCGCAGTTGTAAGATCCATTTTTTTTAAATGGAAATAATTTTTATCTATTTTAAAAGGATACAGAGTGAATTAATATGATTATGAAACAGAGGAAAAAAATGTAACAGGTACATATAAGGATTAGGTGGTGGGGAGGGAATCCCTTTCCTGAGGTTGTCAGTATGTACTGGAGATAAGCAAAAGGAGATGATCATAAATGAGGAAATATATAATTGAGATTAAACTAGATAATTAATACAATTCTTTCATCGGGAAGCAGTATTTTGTATAGTGACAGCTCTAGTTCATAATGACAATAAGATTAACAAACTGTATAAATGGAGCATTACAAAGTTAAAACTATGAATTTGTTCAAAAGCTATTGCTGCTTTTGTGGAACCCTAACCCTGATTTCAAATTACTATGTGGACATCGCTGCAGCCCAGTTCTCTTATAGCTGCATGTAGTACTCAAAGGAGGAGTTGGAAATTAAGATACCTTTAGCATAAGCAGTGGATTGCTACACTGCTGTAAGTTTTTGGTTTCTGATGTTAATCTATTGAAAGGTGATGTAACCAGTGGAGCTATTCAGCAGGTTTGGTTTGGTTTGGTTTTCCTTTGCTGGTGTGGTTTTTTTTTTTCTTAAATGCCTGTCTGTCCTTGTTAATTAGAACTGTACATATTGGGAAATTAACTATGAAATACTAAAAATGATAAATTATTTCTTATTTGAAAGTATAAATTAAAGGTTTAGTGTATATAAAATTTGTCATGTTTAATTGCAAGTTCAATTAAAATTCAGGATAATGATGATTTATACAGGTTTCTGTGTAATTTGATATTCATTAGCTTAGCCAGACACATGCTGATATTAGCTCGTTAATTATGTTTCCTTTTGTTGAAAGCAGCCTTGTGAAAGCAATCTGCTCAAAGTTTTTTAAACTCATTCTGCTAAATGAATATTTGGCAGCTGTTCATGTTATTGAGATGGTCACTGTGGCTTCACTTCACTCATATAGCATCAATCATACCTACTGAATGACAAACAAGGGTTTCTTCTTACAAACCCATTTGTGAAGGTTATGGTTAACATTAAAGAGCTATTGCATGGCATCATGATATTGCTTTACAGTAATGGTAGAGTAGTAATACAGCTAGAAGTGGCTTCTGCACAAGGAAAACAAATATAATTTAATGGGGGGGTGGGTTGGGAGGGTGGTGGTGGAAAAAATTTGGTTCAGATGCAAGTAACGTAGCCGGTGTATGAGGTGCTGAAGTCCTTTCGCATCTCTGGAATGGGGAAGGCACTTTTTGCAAGGCTGAAACAGTTGAGACATCAGTGTATTAAAAGCAATGTGTATAGCCTTCTGTGGTGTTAGCTTGATGCTCTTCAGGTGTTCTTAGCACTCTCTTCTAAGTGGAACTGGCCTGAATAATTTTAGAGATAGATGTCATAAAGTAGTTGGCAGAGAGAACTGCATCCCAGCTGGTGAGGGGAGCAGTCCTTTGGGAGGAACTGCCCCTCCTCTGGAGGCCTCTAGCCTTTACATTAAGTAATTTTGCAGAATTGTCAAGGCTGTGGGGGATTGAGCAGCTTAATGTTTCAGGATGACTAGAGATTTTTATCTGAAAATATTTGAGGTAAATGCATTTACTGTTTAATGAAAAGACAAGTGTAGCTTTGAAGGATTGATGGCATGAAATGTAATCCTTTTGTTTCTACTAAAAAGAAAATGCAGCGAAATGTACTGAAGGCTATGGCACTCAAAACGAGTTATCACTTCTGTTAGTGTTTGCTACAGGAGTATATGCATACCTCTATCTCAGATGGCTGTCTAGCTGCTGTCCTCATTGGTAGGCAGCAGTGTCACAGACCTGTTCAAATTCTATTTCTTGGATTTGAGGAGGGGATCTTGCTTCTGGAATTCCTAAGTAAGTTTTATCTGCTGAAGTGGGGTAACTGATGGACTTCAGGGAGAGAAGAGGTGCAGGACTGATGTATGTGTTAGAATTTTGTCACCCAAGAGAGTCAGTGTTGAGGCCCAGGATCAGAGTGATGGACTGAGAGCTCCCTTTTTCTCCTGTCCCTTTCAGAGCTTGCTTTTGTGATGTGTCCTTCCTTTTTCTGCATGTTATCATGCCAACCAATAATGGTAAGTTAGTAGTGCTTTCAGGGAAAGGGCAATGGCCAAAAAATTCTCCTCCCACTCATCTACAACTCCCAAAATTTTTTGGGGGGAGTGTTAACTATGGATTCAGTTTAAAGCTCCTCTAAAAGTGAAGTTTACAGTATTAATCAGGTGAAAGTTTACCCATTGATTGCCTTAGCTTGGTCCAAGACGCGAATACGCAGCAGCTTTGTGTTACATTGATGGTGGATAAATCATTGTTATTTATCAGCTGGAGGAGTTTCACTCATCTGTCATTATTTTTCTTCCAGCCGCTCAGTTTGGTTAGCATAAAAGTTACTTGCATCTGTCTGTTAGCTTTCTTGTGTAGTGGTGTAGTGCTAGTAAAGTCTTTTTGACAAGACATTTCTTCATTGTTGATTCTGTTGGAGGTAGAGCCTCTTGAGTTATAGAGCCAGGTGTTGTGTTTCTGTAGGCAGTATGCTAGTAGCTACTGCAGGCTTGGAAGAAGAGCTTAATATGAAAAGCAGATGTGATAGAACAGATTTTCAGCGTATTAAAATGCTTTAAAAATTTTTAAAGGGTATAACAATTTTGCAGAGGTGATAGGAACTTAATGTTCTTTCCCTGCCCCTGCAAAGTGCCTGGCTTCACATTTTTTGTTTTACTTTTTAGATAGCAAATATGAAAATGAAAGTAATTTGTTTTCCATCATTGCCCCAAGTTCTTTTGACTGTATTTGATATTGTTTCAAGGCTTCAGTTGGATAGAAGTACCCATGGAATATGTGTCTAGGGCTCTGACTATTAAGACACATCTAAATGTGTGCGACTGTTTGAGGGCTGTTGGTTTTTAGATGTGCACTTAGTGTGTTTCCTCCTGTTCAGCTATAGAAGTGAGTATTTTAAACAAAATATTCATGTAGTAACAAGAATATGACAAAAAAGATAAATATCTTTCCTTCATTATTTCACTTGGAAAAAAGCTGTTAAGAGTTCTATTTCTTATGAAGTGTTGCACATCATCCTCTAAATCTTATAGCCTTGATGAGGAAGGAGTGTTTTATGCTTTTTATGTCATAGAATCATATAATGATAGGGGTTGGATGGGACCTGTGAAGATCATAGAGTCCAACCCTGCTGCCAATGCAGGAACACCCAGGGCAGGCCATACAGGAACAGATCCAGGCGGGTCTTGAAAGTCTTTACAGAAGGAGACTCCACACCCTCTCTGGGCAGCCTGTTCCAGGCTCTTGTCACTCTCACAGTGAAGTTTTTCCTCATGTTGAGGTGGAACTTCTTGTGTTTCAACTTGCTACCATTACCTCTTGTGCTATCACAGGGCACCGCTGACAAGAGACTGGCCCCTTCTCCTTGACACCTGCAGCTATTTGTAAGCATTAATAAGATCCCCTCTCAGTCTTCTCTTCTCCAGGCTAAACAGCCCCAGGGCTCTCAGCCTTTCCTCCTAAGAGAGATGTTTCAGTCCCTTCATCATTTTTGTAGCTCTCTGTTGGACTCTCTCCAGTATTTCCCTGTCCCTCTTGAACTGGGGAGACCAGAACTGAACACAGTACTCCAGATGTGGCCTCACTAGTGCGGAGTAGAGGGGGAGGAGAACCTCCCTCGACCTGCTGGTCACACTCTTCTTTCTGCACCCTGGGATACCATTGGCCTTCCTGGCCACAAGGGCACATTGCTGTCCGTGGAGAACTTACTGTCCACCAGGACTCCAAGGTTCCTCTCCATAGGGCTGCTTTCCAGTGGGCCTACCCCTCACCTGTACTGGTGCATGGTGTTGTTCCTCCTCAGGTACAGATCTCACTGGATGGCAGCGCAGCCTGCCAGTCTATCGGCCACTCCTCCCGGTTTCCTGTCATCGGCAGACTGACTGAGGGTACACTCTATCCCTTCATCCAGGTCACTGATGAAGATGTTGAATAAGACTGGACCCAGAACGGATCCCTGGGGAACACCACTACCTACAGGTCGCCAGCTGGACTGATCAGAGCCCTGTGAGCTCTGTTGTTTAGCTAGTTCTCACCCCATCTCACTGTCTGCTCTTCTAACCCACGCTTCCTGAGCTTACCCATGAGGACGTTATGGCAGACATTGTCAAAAGCCTTGCTAAAGTCAAGGTAGACAACATCCCCTGCTCTCCCTACCTGTTCAGTCACACCATCATAGAAGGCTATCAGATTAGTCGGACATGACTTCTCTTTAGTGAATCTGTGTTGGCCACTGTTGATAACCTTCTTTTCTTCTCTGAGATAACGATCTCCACAATTGGATTCTCTATTACCTTCCCAGGGATGGAGATGAAGCTGACTGGTCTGTAATTACCAGGGTCTTCCTTCTTGCCTTTTTTGAAGACTGGAGTGATACTGGCTTTCTTCCAGTCCTCAGGCACCTCACCTGTTCTCCTCAATCTTTCAAAAATGATGGAGAGTGGTAGAGCAACAACATCAGCCAGCTCCCTCAGCACTCGTGGGTGCAGCCCATCAGGGCCCGTGGATTTGTGTGGGTTCACTTTAGGGGAGTGATTTCTAACCCACTCCTCACTGACCAGTGGAGAGACTTCCTCCTTCCAGGCTTTCACTCTTCCTTCCAGGGTCAGGGATTCCTGAGGGCTTGGCAATACCAGTGAAGACTGAAGCAAAGGGGGCATTCAGTAACTCCTCCTCCTCTGCATCCTCTGTCACCAGGGCTCCGGCACTATTCAGCAGTGGGCCTGTATTTTCCCTGTTCTTCCTTTTACCATTGATGCATTTGAAGGAGTCCTCCTTGTTCTCCTTTACTTCCTTTGCCAGAGTTAATTCCAAGAGGGCCTTGGCCTTCCTTGTTGCATCTCTACAAATCCTGACAGTGTTCCTATAATTCTCCCTTTTTCCATGTGCTAAGAACGTCATTCTTCACTTGAGTTTCTTCAGCAGCTCCTTGCTCCTCCATGCTGGTCTCCTGCCTCCTCTACTTGATTCTTCTGCTTGGAGGAAGTGATGTTTGAATATCAACCGGCTCTCTTGTGCCCCATTGCCTTCTAGAGTCTTAGCCCAAGATGTCCATCCTTTACTGTAGTATTTCTCACATAAAAAAAGGCCTGTGAAGTTCCAAGAAGACAGAATGCTAAGCAAGCAGGGATAGCAGACTTACTGACTGACCCATCTTTTACCTAGTTATTCTGAGTAGAATTGCACTTAAACTTAGAGTTGATAACATTTTGATTAGACGAGATAGAATTTTCCGATCAAGTAGTGCACAATATCTTAGGAAGTGTTCTGAAATAAGTTTTAAATGCTGCTGCTTTTGCTTTAAATCAAAATGTCTGTAGCATGGGGACTAAGCTCCAAGTTTGTTTTGTGGGGAAAAAGGTAAATCTCGTGTTTGGTGGTTTTTAATTTTTCTGGTGTTTTAATAATTTTAATTTAAAGATGGGCCAATATGAGGAACTTTTTTTTTTTTTCCAGAAAAGAAACCATGTTAGCAAGTGGAATTCTTTTGTTTGTTTTCAGTGTATTGGAGAACAATTTTCTTTTCATATAGTGTGTTTAAGGGAAGTCCACTTCTACTGTACAATAGTACTTTTACAAAGCATGGAGGAGCTTGATTATACTATTTGTTGCTCTTTAATTCTCAAGATTTTAGTAATTTTACCATTCAGCAAAAGGAAGTACCCCACTGATTATAAATGACAGCGCATGTTTATAGGAGCACCTGAAAAATCACTGTGGGCATTTAAGAAAATCTTTCATTCCTAGTAGCAAGAACCATGCCAGTAACTGCTTGCTGAGCAAAACCTTGTCAGCTTTTTATCACAATACGTTGTTGGGTAATAGATTAAAAATTATTTATAGAATGGAATCCCAGCTGTACTGAAAATACCATCATTTAATATGTTGTCTGTGATTCTCATTAGCTTTTTTTGCCTAAGGGTTATGAAGAGAACAAAGGTTTGGCTGTATGTCTAAGATGGAGCAGTATATAAAATTTTTGTCAGGGGACTTGTTGACCTTATGTAAAGTTACCTCTTTGAGAAACTCTTTCTATTATGGCTGCAGTTGCTATGGAAGTTGCATAAACCTAGCAACAGCCAGTGTACCCTGACGCAATGTATTTCAGAAATTTGGCCTCTAAATGGGCATATTTACTTACTGTAAAATTTACATGCACTATAGTATAGAAATCATGTTCAATCAAGTGAACTATGTATTGGAAAAGCATAAGCTGATATATTACTCACACGTAATATATGCCTGCATATCTAAAATGTGGGGAATCGTTACTCTGCACAGGATTGTACTTTCATTATTCGTTGACATTAAAAATAGCATCCTTCAAGTGAAATGATTTATTTATGAACAGTCACAACTTCTCAGTGACTTGAGGTAGGATATTGCAGTACCTCTTAAGTATATTTGCATTAATTTTATATGTTTGTTTTTCCTTTTGATACTTGCTTTCTTGTCGTGTGGTAGCCTCTCCAGCTCTTTCATCTTAAAGTGTAAGATTTTGCTATTATAAAAGCATTGGTTTGATCTCCTAACGTATTCAACCTAGAACATCACTTCAGTGACATAACCTGTTACTTTGGACCTGTTGGTGCTCCTGGGAAAGGTAGACTTGAGCAACATCATCATGATTGCTGTCTGCTGGCATGTATGGCTGACTCATCAGTATGGGGGTAGTCTCTCTTAAAGGATGAAACAAAATCCTGCTATCACCTGTCTCCTTAGGGACAACTGCCCTTCTCCATCAACAAGACAACCATTCAGCCAGAAAGATTGACTCCCAGAAACTCACCACAATCAGTTTAATATTTTAAATTTCAGGTGGGACTAGAATTGATGGTGATGAGGGCAAAGGCTCAGAGCCTTAAATCTTTATGCTTAAGTGAGTTAAGCAGAAGTGCTGGCTCTGAAGAAGTCTCTGTATTTTTTTTTTTAACAGCTAGAAAATGGGATAAATGAGGGAGGGGAAAAAATGCAGGCACTGTTTTGGGGTGGGGAAAAACATTTTAGCCCTTTTGATGATAAGAAACTGAATCCTAAATTATTTAATCCTGGATTAATCCCGCTTTTGTGGCGGTGTGATTGGCTTAAAAAAAAAAAAAATATATATATATACACTGAACATAAAATTTCTATAGTAAGTGAAGTTGTAGAAAAGAGCCTTGAATCCAAGAGTTTATCTACTGTGCTGTTGACAGTAGATAACAGTATACCTAGTAAGCTGAAGTTGTATCTTTTTGTAAAAAATAAATAAAATATTAAAAAGAAATCAAGTGAGATTAAAAGAAATCATGCAAAACCAAACTAGCATTTTATTTTTAGTACTTGGTTTGTGACAGACAGTGCAGCTCCTGTTTACTTGCTATCAGAAACTGTTCCCACTGTTCCAAATTGGGTTACCCATGTTTCTAAAGACTCTTCCTTTAGTCTATGTTCATTCATACAAGAGATCAGCAGAGCTCTCCTCATGCTATAATATTTGTTTTGAGGTATCTCAGTCTTTGAGATGCTGAATATTATTTGCATTTTGAAATTGTACTAATGTTTTTTAATGTCTTGGAAATAGAGCATATCAAACAATGGAAGAGTATCAGCAGAATGCCAACATTTTGGTGTTTTGCTTTTATTATTGAATAATTTTAGTTAAAAGTTAGTAATAAGCTCCAGTATTTTATCAGACTACTGTGTATGAGCACATTCTCCTTTCTGCTCCTACTCTAGCAGGTGTTCTATCTTAAAAGTAGAAAAGGTAACAAGTCAACAGAGGACACAAATATGTTGCCATTCACTGTAGCTGATTTTATTTTTTATATAGTGATGCATTTAGAAAACTCTGGCAATTTGCAAAGAGAATGTTGGGGTAGCTGCTTGTATTTGGAAAAGGGTGAAGTCGTATGAACGCAGCTCTTTCTTGAACTCTGAGGGATGGCTGCTATTCATTGCCTGCACTCTGAATATGGGTTAAAATAACTATTCATGAAGTGTAAATGGATGTTTATTTCATATTAGGAATTTGCATCTTTTTTCTAACATTTTTATATGCATTCATAGTTGGCCTCACTTTACAGACATCTGCTTCCTCCTTTTAAGAGATACAGGAATCTAAACTATTATTAAAAATTAGGTTACTGCAGCCATAATGTATTCATAATTTTATCTCATTTTCAGGAGATAAGTGGATAGGCTTTGTCTGGTTTTGGGAATATATATTTGTCTCTTTCAGGGTATGTAAAGCCTCGGAGCTTTATATACAAATTATTGGGATGGTGAGTAGGGTAAAGCAGGGAGGGGATGACTTCTATAGAGGAACGTTCATCAAGCTCTCAGAGAATTAAAGCTGTTTCCGTGAAAGAAATGAAACCTCTTCCTCTAAGTGAGCCTGATAATTCTTCCATCATATTAATGATGGTGTTTGTATCATAAGGTAGAAATTATTAAAATTCAAGTGGGTTGTAGAAAGTGTGGGTTGGAGGGTTTCTTTTAGATTGTGATAAAAGAACCTGCAGATGGTTCCTTGCTTGTTTGCTGTAGCTTACATTTTATCGCTGCTGAGATGAGTTATATGGCGTATTGAAAAGTTTCCTTTCCTTTTGGACTAATGAGCATAGCTTGATGAACTATAAAAACCCTACCCCCTCATAAAAACCCAAACAAACCCCAAACCCACTAAAAATTCACCACCCTTCAGATGAAGGTGGGTGACAACAATGTTAGTTCTCTTTTAATTGTTGGAAGACCATAATGTTTTTATGTGATTATCAGAGGAAATAGTAAAACGTTCTTAACATTGCAAACAAATGTTTAATACCTAAACAGGGTCATTTACCTTGGGAGTGTGTGAGAGGTGGATTTAAAGGAAGTAACACTGAGATTTAAGTTACTATGAAGCTTCTAACTAATGACCCTATGGAGACCAGTCTATGTATGTATATATGGCTGTTTATGAGTGTGTTCATGTGAAGTGATGTGAAATATAAAAAGCAAAGGCAGATTTTTTTAAATTTTTTTTTTTTCTGTGGCACTGTATTTGAAACAAGTTTGCTAGAGAGTAGGGAGAGGAATAAAAGGGGGAGGTAAGTTAGCCACTTCATCATTCTCCTTCATTAGGAAATTGTGTTGGTTTTCCCGTGGTTGAGGTCGTTGCTCATTTTCTAGTAGAAAAATGGATGTAATGCACAAAACCCATGACAGCATTTATGTTTAAAGCTGTGTTTTAAGATATATTTAAAGCTGTTCCTACTAACAGAGGGCACATGCAAACTTTCAGAGTTTGTTCTTCCTTTGTCACGAACATTGACCTCACAGATTCACGTAAATAATTGTCATTTACAGATTTTTTTTATACACAGTCTTCTGGACAGTGTGACTTCCTACAGGAAGTCTGTACACAAACAGGGTTCAGAATGAAGCAGTGAAGTTCTCTGCACACAACTTCAATAATCACCCCAGTAGAACTGAGGCACAAAGGTTTTGCTAACAGCACCCGTGTCATACCCCACAGCTTGAAAGAAAAGGTTTACGTTTGGTTTTCTAAATGGTAGACATATTGTTCTATGTAAGATCTGACTGAAATATCACAGTGCAAGTATGAAAGAACCTATTGTACATAACTGAATCAAACTAACTTGAAAGGAGAAAAGAAAGTTGTAAACATCAAGCTTGCTTTGCTTTCACTGAAGCTGGATGCCTAAAAGTTGGTGGATTTTAAATGTGCTTCATTTTTTGTTGATGTTTTTCTTGATAACAGCTTCAAATAGGAGTTAAAATTAAGAATATTCTGAAATGTCAATTGTCACACAAGTTTAAGTTGTTCTGCTATTTTTTTTCCTTCCTTGTGGAGCTTTTGCATGTTTCACTCTGAGTAGAACCTCCCTCTTACTGGCTTATTTTTCTTTCCCTCAGAATAATTCTTTAGCTTATCAAAGAAACTCTCCCCCCTTTAAGCCTTTCTAGGTCTGTCTGTGTGGATTCAATTTCTAGATGGTGAACAGTGATGACTGTTCTGATGGGTACAATCAGACAAAATTGGGTGGTTTTCTTGCTTTTCAGTTAATTATTTAAGTACAAGGTATCATTAATATTAACTTCATCCTGATTTATATTTTACACTGCTCCATAGGTAGTATAGCATCTAAGTTGGAAGATGACCTTTCACAGTGCAGTACAATAGTTTCCTTAGCACCCTTTAGATAGAGATGAACTTGCTCAGAGGCTAAGAAAATGCAGCGGAGGGTAGTGGTTTGTGTTTGAGCAGAGGGGAAATGTACTGATGTAAAAGCAAAGATGTGAAAATTTAAGAATATAAAAATGTCCAGTGAGCAGTTGTGGAACAAGGGAAAAGATGAAAGATATAAAAGAATAATGAAGGAAGTAGGTGTAGTGGAAAGCTGTGATAGATGGTGCACTGTTTGAAGAAAGGTGGTAAAGGCCAGGGTCTTAATGGACACTACAAGAGAAAGCAAGTAGAAAAACCTGTTTATGCTGCGTTGCAAATTGGAAACAGTAACTTCACTAGTTCACTAGAGATTTAAAGAAGCTGTAGTATCTTTAATGGGTTGCTTGGGTCAGAACTACATTCTTCAGTTTTTCAATATGACAGGAAAATGAGAATGTTTTAATAATATAGAGTGAATGTAACTATCGGTGTACTTCAGGATCACTTAGCCTTTGACTGATACTAATTTCCATTTACACACTTCCTCTTTTTCTCATTGGACAGGTGTTTATTCTTTCTAAACAAAACCTACCATAAAATTAAATACAAATGTTTATCTCAAAGTTCCTAAAAAAAATTTTAAAAATGCCTTAATGCTTTCATTGGAAGGGAAAGAAGTGTGGAGAGATTCGGGCAGAACAGCTCAGTGATGTGGTACAGAACCAGTGGCCACGTTTCTACTGAAAACCAGAGCATCAAAAGATTGATGACATATTAAGACACAGTAGGTGGGGCTGAGATAATACAATTGACTTGCAGGTAATGTAATATTTAGTTGCAGCTGGTTAAGATAAGGGAAAGAGATTCAGATGTTCTGGAGGCCTCTAATAATCCTAATAGAGAACTTGAAAATTTGGTTTGTATCATTCAAAATAGGGAGAATTGCTATTTGGGGAAACGTGATTAGGAGAATGAGCATAAAGAGTAACTTGACCTGCTTATGTGCAGTCACTACAGTATGGGAAACCCATGCAGAATAAACTTATCTTAAGTAGATCTGGAAAAGTTAAATCAGGAAAATCAGATTAGCATTTGTAGATGAGCTAGTCCTTTGCATTCTCTATTTTGTTGGGGATTATCAGATATTGTTTTATTGTAAGGCATCTGGGTTGAGGCTATAGACTGAGCAGCTTTTGCTGGCTTTGTTTAGTGTTATCCTTGCCTCTTCACTTTAAATAAGTTCCAGAAGTCTGAACTTTACCTCTTTACCTCTTCTTAAGAAGCGACAGGGTGAGTCTGAGAAGATTTTACCTCAGGGTGTGAGATCTTAGATATGCCAAACAGACTTATTTCTCTTTCTTGTTATAGTCACAAGAGTAACTTCACTGATGCAACTTGGGCTACATATTATGCTTGCATACTTGTAGCAGGTTTTAATTGTACTGAATTGTGAAAAATACACCACGGGAACTGAGTGACACTTGCAGAAGCATTACTTACCACTGACTGTTGCCTGTTCTCTTGCTACAAGGAAAAGCCAAGTTGCCAGTTGCCAAGGGTAGGATTGAAAGACTGTGAGCTACTCTGTTAAAATAAGTCATGAAAAATTTTGCCTTTGACTTGAATCCTTATTTTCCAAGCATTTTGTCATCTCGATGAACTTTGCATTTATAGCTGCAACTATTTCTGTAAGTTTATGTTCCCGTAGGTAAGAATGCAAGCCTTTGTGCACAAAACCCTGCGTGGAGATCACAGGGGTGTTTATCACTGGACACGTCTCCTGACTGTACATTAGCAAATCATTTTGCCCACCCTTATATACAGAAAGCAGGGAGGCTAATTTTTTTCCTTGATTTTTAAGTGTGTCTGTCTGAAACTGGTTATGAGGCTTAGATGCAAGATTCCTCAAGAGAATGTTATTCTGGTAGGGTATTTTTTTAGTCCACTGAGAGAGACTCATTGTGGCATAGGACCAAGATGTAGGCCAAGTGGAAATACAGCAAAGTGATTTAATAGAAAAGGTAATTCCTATTCAAACTGGATGGTCCCTTATTCATTTCCTCGGATTATCATCAAATTTATGTCACCAGCAAAGGAGCTTTATTGAGTTTCACAGATATATTCCTTTTGCTTTCATTGTCATTAGTTGGCACACTGACATTTTCATATGTGTCTCAGCTAATGCCTCAAAATTACTCCATCTACAAATGTAACAATTGAACAGATAATTTTAATAAGATTCAGCTTGACTTCAGACTGCACTCCTTCCTTTCTTTATAGAATGCAAATTGTAACCTGTTTTTAAAGCCGTGCAATGCAGTGAACTTTAATGGGATTTGACAACATCATATTAAGCACAACAACTACGCATAATGTACCGAAAAATTGGACGTGAAATTGGAAACATAGCTGAGAACAAAGTAAATTTACATGGTTTGGTAGTTTGAATGTCTGATATCATATTCTCTCATGCAAGCTCCATAAAAAGCAAGGGATTTAACAATGGATATCAGCGGAAAGTGCTTTTAAAGTTAAAGCTGATGGATGGCTTGTCAAAAAAAATAATTGCATTGGTTGGAAAGTCGGGATGCGTGCTGAGGGGGAGAGAACAGGATATACAGAGAGGATGATGGGAAGTGACAGTGGTCTGTCAAGAAGCAGTGGCTGCCCAGAGAAGTGTGAAGCCAGAGCTATAAGGTGGCAGAGTAGAACAGGCTGTCAGAGCGGGAAAGTGGCTTTAATACCCTGAAAAGCAAAGGAATCCGCCTGTCAGCCTTGCTCAGCCGTGCTGAAAGAGGAAAAGAACATGGCATAAAGTTAGAGACATTAAATGGGAAAAAAAGAGAGGCCAGCGAAAGCCAGTGAGGAGGGGTGGTGAGCTGTTATGTTTTTAAATAGACAAATGACACATTTCTAGGTGCAGCAAGAAAGCAAACTGTCCAAGAAATTTAGAACTGATTAGAGGCTTTTTTGAAAAAGAAATACAAGATGATCAGTATCTATTTCTGGCATTTTAAAATGTACCACATGGCCCTGTGACCTCCCCTTCACTTCCATCTTGTGTAACTGTACTGGCCCATACTGCTATGAGAGGCAGAAATGGGTTTTGTTACGGAAGCAGCTTTATCCCTCTAAACATTGGAAGAAGTTGGTGTTTGAACAAAAAAAAAAAGTTTCAGAGGTTTCTTTTTAGCCATTTATAAAGTTTTAGCTTATAAATCTGAGTATCAACCTAAGCAAACAATTATTCCTTAAAATTTTTAAATGTCAAGATTAATTTGGCTACTCATCGTTACAATTTATACCTGGTACTAGTGCAGTGCCACACAAACAACAGCTCCTATTGATTTTAAAGGTTGGAAATGATGGAAAATTTATTTAGATCTTAAAGATTGTAGAAAAAAAAACCCAACCTGGAGTAACTATTTAAAAATAAAATCAGTATTTTTCAAGTACAGTTCTCTGTAATTATGATATAAATATATTTTAAAGAGAAATTAAAAAAAAAAGTAACATATCAATATTTTACAAGTCTTTGTGTAGATGATACATTTTGGTATAGGATAACACATTAAAAGGCACTGTGCTACATAGCTGCTATATAAGAAGGGCACTGGAAATACAGTCCCTGTGATAACTTTTCTTTCTGTTGCCTAAACTTTAAATAGCACCTAAAAGAAAAATGCAAATAAAAAGCCAAGATTCAGCATAGAGCTTGTGCACCAACGTTCAGAAAATGCACACTGTATGTTAAAGAAGTTTTGAAATACTGACTGAAATGAAAGCTGCAAGGAAATAACTTTTAGGTAGATTTCCACACTCTTCAGGATTTGACTCGGTTTATAATTGTTATAGAAGTTATTAAATGCAATTAAGTTTCAGGTGTTGCTTCACAGAACTCATTCTGAATGCTCCCAAAGCTGCATTTGAAATAAAATGCAAGTTAGCAGTTCTCCTGTGCAGTACTAAAAGAAACAAAGGTCACCCTTTTTGATCATACATAGTTCTGGATTTTGGCTTACATCTCACAAAGACAAGCTAATTCAAATAAAGACTTGTTAATGCTGCAGTCCATACAGGCTTTCACATTTTATTTCTCTTGCAACATCCTGAATGGGAGAATTAATTTTTCATCTACAAATACTTACCTAATTAATAGAAAATAATGATGTCATGATTATAATACAGAGATTAAAAATCTATATCATTTGTTGCTTTCCTAGCATACTTGCTCTCTTTGTCAGTGTGAATACCATGTGTCCACAACTGTATTACACCCCGAAGTAGCAGGCCCTCAGTTAAAATCTTGAAGCATTATGTTGCTAGTCTTTTGTTGAAAGAACAGCAAAATATCGAGAGTGTATTAGCCTGAATGAAAAATCTGGAGTGTTGCTAGGCATTTAAAATATTTTTTTTTTTAAAGTGTCTCTGTAATGACAGCAGTGCTTGCATTTGAAAATCAGCATGTTCATTAATGTCTTTTTGAAATGTATTAAACACTGAACATGCATGCTTTGGGGTTGTATGATGGCCCACGCTCTCAGGGATTTGCAATGCTGGACCTAAAGGGCATTTTGGTTTTTTATGGGTGCAATTTCAAATTACATAATGAAAAAATCAGATAAGGATCTTAACTTCTCCCTTTTCACATTAGCACCTAATGTAAAGTTGCAAAACTAAATAAATGAGAAAATTACAGTAATCCATGCCTTTTACGTCTAGATATTTTGCGAGCTTCTAAATGGGAGATGATCTTACAGATTGTATTTCTTTATCTAGGCAATTTTCCTATAGTGTCTGTTGCCAGTGCATATGAATACATTACAATATATATAGTCTAAGCAAATGCATGAATGATAAAGCTCTCTACTTGAACAAAATGGGGGAAAAAAAAAGAACATTCCTTCAGAGTCTGAATAGCAGCATTTGCCTGCCAAATAAGATACTTTCTTTCTCCCCTTCTTTAGCCAGTAAAAGTCCTAACTAGAAATGAATGAGTGCAATAAAATGTGCTGTATTTGCTAGGCACAAAACAACAATGTTAGAGCTAGAACTGCAATCTCTGCTTGTCTTTTCTTACTCCTTATACATTCAAGAAATCTGTACTGTTGCTTGCAGTATAGTGTTTTGTGTATTAATAGCTCTTTTGGTTTGCAAATAACACCTCTTTGTGTCACATTGTGGTTCCAGAAGGGTCACTGGTTTTTACACTTTAGGAAGATTGCTGCTGTTATCTGTAAATCCACTGCTTGGACAAGAATGGGATTGCATGATATGATTTAAAACAGTATCAGCTCTACTTTATCCTTTTCACAAGGAGATGACCCCTTACCTTATGCAGCTTAAATAAATAAATAAAACTTATATGGCATACAGCAGCTAAGCTTTTGCCTTTGTTACTTCAGGAATATCTGATTTAAATGTCTTATTAAGCAAGATATAAGGGCAATGAAGAGAAGAATAAATCAAATTAGTTGACATCTCAAGCTTGGAGCACCACATATAGTGCTAGTCATTATCTGCTTAGTAAAATGGATTTAATGAGAAATATAAATGCTGGGATTTATATTGCTATATTTTGGTAACTTGGACGTTGTCTTCTGAAGCTGTATGATGATGCAGTATTACAAAGTTTTAAAGTACATTAGGAACCACTGAAATCTCTGCTGCTTCTCTGCAGCAAGGTTACATGTGAAAACATGTTGGGCCTTAAAGAAAGGGGAACAAATGCTGGATTATTTTTCATGATGTTGTAGCCTAAACCCAAAACATTGGGTTTGTCTTGTAACACTGGTCTTATATGGAACTTCTGTATATTAACCAGCATATCCTTAGGTATTCGAGTACTCTCATGCTTTCACCTAAAAGGCTTGAATAAAAGAAATTGGTGGTTAAACTGGATTCTGATGAATCATGATGTATGTAATTCCTACAGAAAAGTTGTGTATCTGTTGTTATCCTGTGTAAGACTATTGCTTTTTTCTAGGCAAAGTTTCACTGAGAGAGTAAAACCTGCACCTTGGAACAGGTAACTCCTAGCATGCAAGGAATCAGTTTTCTGGTGTTGTTCATTAGGCTTTATTTGCCCACCCAAGATCCTCATATGACTTTTGTAAAAATAAGTTATTTCTGTAATACCCTATGGGGCATGTGATTACTTAAAATATAAAGTAAAAGATCAAGCTTCCTGTTTGAATGACTTCATGTCAAACTAAAACCTGTGACACAGCAAGAAATTTAAATTGTGCATCTGAAAGACAACATTTGTGTCACTTCTGAAGTTTGTGTGTGCTTTCTTTCCTTTGCCACACCAGATATACCATGGAGATACGTATACCCATATATATATATAGGTATGTGTCCCACTGTTGTGGTGATGGGTCAAATGTATCAGTCTTTGTATAGAAAATGGGCAGAAAAAAGTAGCATGTGATATTACAACACAAGATGTGTTAACTTGATTTGTGTGTCTTTTATGGCTTTGGTAGGGAGCCAGACACTATAAAGAAAAGCCTCACTTATGATGATGGAGAAGGCAGAAGGATTTTGAAGCTTTTCCAGCAAACCTCTGCTAAGTAAGATCTTAGAAGAGAATAGCTGATGCTTACTTTGTCTGAATTTAGGTTTACAAATATTAGAAATAAAGGATGGAAGAAGATAGAATTAAACTGTATTTCTAGCTGGGGTAAAGGATCACCATGTTAATGAAAGGAGGTCTGCACACTGCTTGAGCCTGTATTAGCTGTTCTTACAGTTCAGCTTTCTTCAACCTGTAAGTGCTCATCTTGCGAATTATTCCTGCTTAGGGTGTTAACCAAACTTCAGTATGTTAGCTAATGTAAAGCATTTGCCACACTGAGAAGCAACAGTAGTAGGAGCTTGCATCTTACCATTTTACTTCTTGAGAGAAATCACCCTTGTATGACGTGCAAGGCACTCGCTTCCAATTTGTGTTATTCGATAGGAAAGGCCTAGACCTGCATGTGATACTGTGCAGTGCTTTTATAATTGAAGCAGTTTAGGATAGGACTTCTGGACTGGTTTACTGTAGTGAAGGGTATCTTCATAGAAATTTGGTGGAGAGATTTCCTCTCGTGTCATGCCCTAAAAATCTGGGGGCAGGCATGTGTGACAGCTGGGTGTTAGATTCTGACTCCTCTCCAACCTCAGATAGGAAACAATAATAATAAGGTATTACTGTGGAAAAGCAAGTTGCTACTAGTTGCTTTTGTGAGTTACTCTAAGAAACTTCAGGCATTTTCCCCTAATATCCAGCAGTGATGAAAGCAGCTGAATAATATAGTTTGCAGGCCTGTTGGAAATATTAGTAGGGGATTGAAACCCTGTGAATTTGTTCAACCAAACATGACTATAGCTGCATAAATAACAGATACTAACTTCCTTTTCTTTATGGAGCAAGTCATGTTCCAAAGGCTTCTGTAAGTCACTCTGAACCAGTATTCTGCTTAGAAACTGGTTTTATTGTAATACAACTTTATATGAATTAAACCTTGTCAAAAAGGTCATGCAATTCATTACTATTTCTGTTCCAGTTAGGGTTTGGGTTGGTTTGTTTGGTTTTTTAAACATAGAAATTATTATTTGTATTTTTTTTATACAGCCCCTTCGTAACAGAATTGAATGTTAAAATCTAGTTTCTTTCAATTCTTATTTCTAACTCTTAATTCTAATACAACAAATGTTTTATCTCTCGTCCCTTTCCCCTGTGAATGCAGGGTGCTTTTTTTCTTCAGCATTTGGTATTTCCTCCAAGAATGTAAGGATCCTAAAGGTAACAAGGCTTTGCAAAAAAAAAAAAAAAAAAAAAAAAAAAAAAAAAACAAAAAACACTGGTCAAGATAGATGGCAAAAAACACCATGCATAAATAAAGTACCCCTTTTGCTCTCTTTCTTCCCCCTCCCAAAATGAACAATGATTGTGTGGTTGAAGACCTGGCTGAATAAGTGTGTCAGGTACTGATTGGAAGAATGATAAATGTAGTGACCTAACAAAGGATTGACTTCTCCAAAAGACAGGCCTTTTTTAATGGATGGAAAGGGAGGAAGCCTCATTTAGAAGGGAAAGGCTGTTGGCAGTGCAGATATGACAAAGGGGAAGTCGACAACCATTGATTTACGTTCGGGAATGACAGTTGAAAAATTCAACAATAATCATGACAAATGAGAAGCGATGCAGTCAGAGGAAAAAATGCCAATACGTTAAGCCTGAGAAGAAATGCCAAGGTCACAAGGAAAGGTTCCCAAACTTCTGCTTTTGACAACCTTAATGGAAATATTGGAAAAGATGGGGTACAGGTTAAAAGGTGCGGTTTGGAAAGAGGAATTGTAGGTGATGCTAATTAGAGTTTGTTCTTTTCAGGGAGGTCATGTATGTTGCCTATAGTAGTATTGAGACGAACTGACCATTAACAGACTGTTATCCTCCAGAGTATAATTTTTTTTTTTCCCCTGGAGAAACTGCTGAAATAAATTAATAGCAACAGGCAAACAATCATGTTCATTTTAAAATAATATCATTTTGTTGCTCCCTGAATAAATCAGGTCTGCAGATTATGTTGGTGTGTTTGTTTTTTTTTTTTACCCCCTAGTTTTATGCACACTACATAACTTATTTACTATCATGCTTCAATTATTATTATTTTTATTTTCAATAAGATTCTAAAAGATTTAGAAGCACTGTTAGGTCAGATCTGAAAAGATAAGTCTGGTACCTGAGAGCTATAAGAAATGTAAATCTAAACACCGTAGCGTAATCTCGTAGTGAAAAGGTTACAAAACAGTGCCCTGTTTATTTTGGTCTTCAGCTTATTGAGGGCAGTTAGTGGAATGGACAGACCATGTTCATCAAACTGTTTTCTTCTAGTGCATTAGGTTTACATTACATTATTAAGTAGTTTGCAAAATTGCAATATGCAGATAGTCACTAGTGTAGTGAAATGAGCAGCTCTCTGCTTACTTGAAATGTGAGAAAATAGCATTTGTGAGAGAAACATGCATACCCGGTGTGTCGTATGGAAATGAGTAGGAAAGCTGGGAATATCAAAACCTGTTTTATTTGTGTGGTATTAAGTGGCGCAGGTTGATTTGAGTTGTATGTTGCTTTGCAAATATTCCATGATATTGATTAAAAAAAAAAAGATAAAATCTCTAGCCACCAGAACTGCCTTTACATGAGGTGAGGCTAAAAAGAGAAGTTTCTTAATTAGAAGGAATGATCAGCTTTTTAATAGCTCATTATTGTAGTAGTACTTTCAAATTAAAGTCATGTCGAACTCCTGACTTGTAAAGGGTTAAGCTCTCACACACAAGTACTAATTTAGCATGCAATGGTTATTTTAACCTTACATGTACTGAAGAAGATTATACATTTAAAACCAAATCTGAAATATAGTCTTGGCAAATAATATCTGAGCTTGAGGGGGAGAGAAAAGACACACTAAAAAAAAACCAACCAAAAAACCAACCAAACAAACCAAAAAACAACCAAACCAAATACAAATCAGAAAGGTTATAAATTGCTGGGAGTTGTTATTTGAGGTAAATCCGGATCTATTATGGGTTTTTACTAGCCTACTTATACCTGAGGCTGCAAAGTGGAATATAAGGAAACTAGCCTCTTTAGATTAAACATTTTCTAATCAGCTTTATCACTCATATCTGAATTTATCTTATTTGAGGAAAATGCCAATATATTAGCAAGCATATATGATACACAAGGTGACCCTACCAACTTAATGACATAATACATTATCCTTAATGAAGTCAATATCTTGTCTTTTAGCTGTCTGTCTATTGGGGCGATTAATTGCAGTGTCATTAAAGTTAGCTCTCTTTTCATTTGAGCTTGACAAGTCGCATAAAACTAATGTTCTTAGTTATCAGCCACTGGAATAGGATGGAGGATGGAGGAAATTGTAGGACAAATAAGGGGGTACTGCAACAGCTAACTTGAAGGAATTTTTCCAATGACTGTTTTCCAAGCCTTCTATTGCCAACTCTGCACTAATAGTTAAAACATTTGAAACAGAATTATCCAGATCGGGGTTTTGCTTCTGTGTATTGAGCTTGAAGTAGAACATAATAAACAGCAAACTATCGTAGACCACTGTGTTATTAAGACATCAGGACTGAAAAATTTGCAGAAATAGCCCCATGAGTAAAGTTAAATGAGATTCCCTATCCTAAGTTAACGCTAGAAACAATATATATATTAAAAAAAAAAAATAATTCCATTACTGTAGAGTTTCTCATTTATCAGTTTGAAATAAATATAAAGCAATTTAGGAAATGAGTTTATATGAAATAATGACTTTGCATCTTTGATAAAGCAAGTTTCAGTCACTTGTGATGAGAGCAATGAAGCTCTGGTGCCCAGTGCTAATTGTAGCGCAAAAGCATCACTCCCTGCCTTCCCCCTACCTCTGAAACTACAAGACAGGATGGCTGTAATTTACAGTGTGTTATCTTTGTCTATAGCGGCAAGATGATATGAAGTAAATCAAGGTACGAGTAATGAAAGACTGAAAATTTATTCCTTGGAGCACACTTTAAAGTGTAGTATCTGTTATAGTGGCACTGCCTGAAGACCCTGAAATGAGACTTGGATGAAGGGCAATAAAGAAGCATAGAGGCTCATGTTAATGTTGTTTGTCTGAGGTTAGTAATTGGGTTCCACTGATGAGTTGTGTGAAGACAAAGTGAGAATCCTAGCAAGTATTGTAAATCTTACATTGTTGGAACAAGAAGCAATCCTAACAAATATTGATCCTTCTTGTGCCCAGAGGCGAGGAAGAAAGCAGCATGCTGCTGAGCCAGTGTTGTTTCAATAGCACCAATTACCTTAGTGAGGCTGGCGCTCTGCATGAAATCCCACCAGGCTCACAAATTGTGAATTATCAATGATTAGGCTTTTTAGATATATCCCCTAAAATCATGCCAGCTTAGTTTTCTGTATCAATTCTCCTTTCAGCTCCCAAAATGTATCTCTCAAAAGCCTTTATTTTTAGTTTTTAAAATGCTCCAGATATGTTCAAGTATGTTGTATGCACTTAGTCTTTTCCCTCCCATATACTCCCTTCTGTCTCCTGACTGCTCACAGCCCCAACCTCCTGTTCTTCTGCCCCCCCCCCCCCCAAACAAACCAACAAACCAAACAACAAACAAATCTCACAAGATTTGAAAAGATTCTTGGCAATATTTACTTACTTGTTTAGCTTGTATTTTCTTGTTTCTACCTTAGACTAGTTACTAGAAAATATTTGAGTTGAGACAGTTTTCAAGGCTTATTTTAATTAAACCTCATTCTGTGCAGCTTCAGGGTACTTTTGACTCTAAATTCAGATATTTTTTTTCCTAGAGAAAACTCTTAATCATTATTTAAATAATTTACAGAATTACAGTCTGCTAAAAAAAATTGTTGGTTGACACTAAAATCATATGCAGTTTAATGCTTGTGCTTTCCATGCTTCCTTTCTGTCTTATCTCATTTGAGGTTATCTATCCAATATAGAGTGAGGCTGCTAAAATGCTGTATGAAGGAAAGACTTCTGGTAGGATGTGAGGGAGAGGGTGCCAGGAGTAGTCTGGAGGTTCAAACCAGTGAGGTAGCATCATGACAAGTCCCTGTCCTGATGAGCTGCAGGCACGTGCATGTTGGGGGGCAGAGAAATGGAGTTGAGGTCAGTAGGAGATGCAGGAAGAGATCCTTCTCCTGCCATCTTCAAGTCCTATGCTATATCCAATGCTTGTGACTTCTGTGGGTATTGATGACTTTAAGGCCAGCAGAAGCTTTCTAGAAAATTTACGGAGAATCTCAGCTATGCTGTGTGAAAAGGGAGGCTTGGTAGGATAGAATAGTGCATTAACATATATAATTGCTTCTGCTTTGTTGCTTGATGGTAGGTATTGACCTTGAAGTTAGCTGCTATCTCAACCTGTCTTTTGGGAAATGCCTTGGACTGTGACTGACCTTCTGGCAGGAGCCGTCTTTAGTAAAGGCCTGTGCCTTTTATCTGGAGGAGTGGACTTTTTCTGCATTCCTGACAATTTTACCTCTATGCTCTCCCACATTGCCTCTTCTGTTTCTCTTACACTTGCTTTTGAGTTCTCATTATGTGTTTGCTGTATTACCAGGCTGGCAGACTCTTAGCTGAACCAGTTCAGAGAGTGGCAGGGCAACTCCTTGCACCCTGTCCCCTGTGCTGTGCTAGCTGAAAGGATGTGAAGGGACATCAGAGAAGGGTTCACAACTGGAATAATTTTTTTCCTTCTTTCTTTGTAAGTAGCATACTGTCGCTGCTTGCTGTTGGCAACCACTAACAGGGAGCTACGTAGACTGGGAGCTAGAGGAGTGTGTGAGTATTGAGGGGACTCCACTTGGACTTAGTAGGCTGGATGCAAGGGTTCAGAGCACCTGGTATCTGGTTTTGAAAAATCCTGTTAATTTTTGCACATAAGCTTGCTTGAAGTTTCCATGCAGGTTTGGAAGATGCTGTTGAAGGTTTTCTGTTTTGAAGCATTTTCCCACAGAAGATGAAAACCAGCACCCTGTGTTTCGTTGCACAATTCTTTTTTGGCTGATCACAAACGAGCAGCAGTTCCAGTGATTTAAAGTAGTTGGGTGATAGGTTTAAGAATCTGTGTAAATGCTATCATATCTGCACCAATAGCATAATGAGAAATTCATATCTTTATTGTATAATAATCATAACATAAAAATGCTGAGCATTATTGCTGAAATGGACCTGCGGAGCTGGTAGCCTGTATATATGATATTGAATACTATTTAGTGTATCTCAGTATGGTACACATAAAGCTGAACCCTCTCTGCGTTGAACACATTTTAATTGCAAGTGTAGAAAGTACCAGTCTATTTTCAACAGGACTACACAGAACATTACTGAAACCTTTTTTATTTTTATTTTTTTTTCCTGGGGCTCAGACATCTGTTGGAAGGAATTCTGCACTGCTTGTATCATTAAATATGTTTGTATACAACGTTAGACAAACTGTGGCCTTGAGAAGGTGAATACAGTAATGGTCATTTTTCAGCATGAGATAATTTTCTAATGTTACAAAAAGCTCTTAATGAGGAAGAAAACCATGCAAGTGTATCAACAAAATTAGGAGTAGAATTGCATTGGTTTCTTTTACTGTTCAACTCCATTTCTTTACTATTCTTGAGTAATAGTTTTTCCCCAAAATAAATGATTGGTTTGTTTGGGTTTTGTTTGTTTTGTTGTTGCCTTTTTATAATTTGTGGGTTGCTGTATGTCAAATTGAACTACAGGTGATTGATCCTCGGGATAGAAGCTGACTGCCAGTGAGCTGTAACATCAAAGCTGCAGGCGAAGGGAAGTTGCTTTCTTACAGGAGTCAACCTTTTCTATTTAAGAAGCAATGCTTTTTCTCTGTGAGTGCCAGTCTTGCAATAAACTGTATAGCTTGGATTCCCTCCCCCCCCACTGTAAAATACTTTTAGTTGCTTATGTTTAGACCTACAAGATCTGTGATCCTCCAAGCCTAACATGACACCAGCAATTTCCTCGGTAACTTCATTTTTTTTATTTAATTCTAAACAATACAAATAACTGTGGTGAAAAAGAGGCATTCAGTGTTTCATAACTTTTTTTTCTCAATCAGCTTTTAGATTTTCATGATAGGATATGTATTTTATCATTTTCCATTAAGCTAAAGTTTGAGAGCCTTTTTTTTTTTTTTTCCGATTTAGAACTTTCTGTGTTTATTTAGCTTGGCCATTGCCCTCCCTCCATTGTCTGACTACCACAAAAAATGTTTTGAGAATGTAGTGCAAGAGGTTGTGCAAACTCTAGCATCTGGTTATTTCCCATCTTCAGCTTAGAAGGGTAAGTGTAGAATACTGCTTTTCTACCCTTCTTTCAATTTAGCTTATTTTATTACTTTGCAAATCATTTAAGACATTCTGATAATCTCTGGAAATCCCGATGAATCTCAGCCTGACACTGTACAATATTGTTTCTTCAGTTTGCAGTGCCACCACGGGACACAGGGAGCAGATGGCATGTACTTAGTGTTTGCACCCAGGTGTTTAGACACCTAGACCGTGGCTGCTTCTTGCACCTTTCTTCTGTTTCTGGACCTAGTTCTGTGATCTGTCTCAAACTCAGTAAACTTTAAGGCTAAGATTTACATGATTTAATTAACTTGATAATCATTTGGACAGGCTTCAGTTCTGGGCCAGAAATGGATGGATATTTTGATTAATCTCGGTGACTGGTTCTGCCCATTTGACAGTATTCTTTTCTTACCACTTAATACATATAGAATAATTAATGCATAAGTACTTCCCTTGGTGCCTTCCAGTGTTCTGGGAAGTCTTAAACATCTACCCTGTCCTGACTCCAGCTACTGAATAACCTCACTCTTTCTAGAAGTCCGTAAGTCTGAGTCATGCAGAGAAGCAAGTAGGCCACCAAAGTTTTCTCTTTGTGCAGACTCTAATATTTCTTTTATAACCTAAGTGCTATTGGAAAACAAATGCTTTTTTTGCTCAGTGTAGGTAAGCTGTGACTTAAGTTTTCCATCCTGCTGTTTGCAAGACTACATTTTCTAAGGAAACACAGAAAGGAGAAACAGTCTTGTGTGCTTTTCATCATCTAGCCAGTTGCCCTGCTGAAGTAAAAGCTGTGGTTGTCTCTCTGGCAGGCTCATAAATGTGTTTAGCTGCCCATTTCGTTTGTGTCTTTGGACTCCGCTACCTGTTTCAGGACAAGGCCAGAGATCCATTGACGTTATGACTTGGTCCCTATACTCTATCCTGAGGTGACTGTAGAGTCTGCCATAGACAAGGCTATTTAGTAAAATTGTGTGAATTGGTTAATGTACTCCATGAAATTTTTAATCGTGCTTTTGAAAACAATTTTCACAATAACACAATCTATTGTTTGCATGCCCTTCTTTAGATGTAGGGAACATCTTCAGATTTTGAGAGAAAGCTGAGAAATAGGAGGATGAGAACACAAGATGCAGCATAGTAATGTATTACAAGTAACATTTCTATAAAATAATTGTTCTGAAGTTTTCCAATGATTTGTAAGCTAATCACTTCATTATTTGAAATAGATCCATAGTGAAGATGTTTATTTTTTTTCCTCTGTGTTTTAATCACATGAGAATTCACTTGAAACCAGAATTTTATTCCAGTTTCCTGCAAGTAATTATACCAGTACACTGGAAAGATTCTTCTGGGCTAATAGTTCTATGTATTTGAATCCTTCAGATTCATGACTTATTTTTCTGCAGTGCAGATGAAGGATTAACCCATCTCCCCCTGTATGTGTGTGTGCAAATTCTGTATCTGTTGGCCACAAGCAATCTGAACTGCAATTTAGAACATAGCCTACAAACCCTCTGTTTGTCATATAGGTAGAATGATATTTTTATATTTTTATGACACTGATAAGTAGCAAGTATTCATTTTGCCACCTACCCCAGATGCCTATCATAAGAGTGTAGCTGTTAATCATACACTGATCTCTTTTCTTAAGCCTCAACAAGAAACTAGGGACCACTAAAAACATACTCCCTTTCATTAAAGAGGAAATTATTACCATATATTTTTGTAATAACCAATAACATTTCAAATTACTCACATTTATAGCTTGTAATCAAGTTTATGTTTAACCTCTAATCCCCATGAAGTAGGTAATGACTGGTTTGTTAGTTAACCACTCATGGGAAGTTAAAGGCAGTTAACAATCTACCAAACCAGTCATTAACTACCGTAGCGACTGATTTCTCAGGTGTTATTTGCATTATAAACTTCCTTCAATGGTTTGTAACAGAAATATTAATTTGTAAAGAAAAAAAAAAGCATATTTCAGTTCCTATGCTGTGACAGACTGAAAAGTTTGGTAGTTTCATTTCCTTTCCTTTCTCCTCTTGCCCCATGCACTAATCAGTACATGGTAGAGGGGAAGTACTGGCTCTAGTCTTAGTCTGTGTGTGTGGATCCTTTCAGAACAAGGACAGTGTCAAGTATGTTAATAGGATTAGTTTAGACAAATGTGGACAGCTAGGGTTTGAAGCACTCTTGGATGAGATTTCCTCCTGGTAGGTAAATATGTCCTCCCTTGGCTGGTAGTGCTCAGAGCCTGTAGCAGTAGTGTCATGGCACTGGTATATTGTGATAGAAATGAAGATGATTCAGCATGACATGTGATTTAATTATGTGTTTCACTTAACTACTTTTTGTTCCATATTATAAAGCATACTAATTAAAAGGCAGTGTTTCACAAGCATCATTTTGTTTCAGAAAGAGTAAGAGTAACCTGTTTATTTAGGTATCATACAAAGATTAAAAGTAGAGTCAAGCTAAGAATTTTCATCACGTACCCAGGTTAGCTTTTTCTTTGGTTTGAATATGTTAATAATGGATTAGCTAGCTGTTAAACATCTAATTTATCCAGATGAATAGCTTCCAGATTTTCTATTTCTAAAACCGTGCAGCAGTAGAAGTTCATACAAGTATCAGAGCTTTGCTTATACTGATCAGTGACTTAAGAGGATCCTTTTTTGGACCCTGGCCTTTAGAAGGTGTTTGGTATGTTCTTTAATCCAGGAGCTCTAAACTTAGAGAAAAGCAGACTCTTGGAGTTTTGGAAGCTTTCCATGCTGCTATATTCATATTTGGTGGACTCTTCATTTTAAAGAGTATGTTTTCCTCTTTACGTGAGAGAGATCAAAAAGGAAAGGGAAAAAGAAGTGAATGACTTTCCTGAGACGACGATATCCAGGACTTCAGTTTCAATACAGAAATATTTGAATTATGTTTAAGCTCTCTGTAGGACTGCCATTGAACTCTTATTTTCCAAAGAGGGGAAAAATCCCCAACTTTGTTGTTTTCTATTTAGAATCAAAGTTATCAGCATGAAACAGTTGAAATGCTCTTTTGCATCTCTTTTTATTACACTCATTATTTCTCACTTAACTCCAGGTCTTGGCCTTGTTCCCTCTGTTCTGTTTTTATATATAAAAAATTGACAATTTGACAGAATACTTGAAAATCTAAAATAATAAAAAATACCTAGTGAACTGGAAGTACTCCTTTAAACTCAACTTTCTGTTTTACTGGGTTGTCTTCTATGTGTGAATTATAAAACAGTTGAGGTAAATCCAATCTGGAATTTGAAATTTAATTAGCAGATTTTGTAGTGTGTTCTGTGGGGGTTTTGTTTGTCATTTAAGTTATCTTAGGGAAACATTTGCTTTACTGGAAAGTAGCCTCACAGGGCTAAAACTTCCAGCCTTATGAAATGTAGGATGTGTGTATAAGTCTTTCCCAAAACAGGCTGTGTATGTATGGAAGCCCCTACTTAGATTCGGTGCCTCTGGGAACCATGTCCATATACAGTTCCTCAAGCTGCTGGAAGCTCCTCAGATGCTTGCAACAAGGATGATAAATGGTATCTGCTACAGCTGTATGTTCCATGTGGAGTGGACATCTCCCTGATAGGTACTGGACTGAATCTGCTCATTTCACACAGGTCATCGAACAGCTGTCAAATAGTAACAGCTTTAGGTCACAACTAGCTTGGCCCACATTTGAACCAGTGACCTTGAGGTGAAAGGCATTTTCCGGCACCATCAATCCCCTCAGACATCAAGTCCCCCTCATAGGCTTTCCACTGGAACTTCAACCAGATGAATTGTGTCTGTGATTTCATTTAATGTGACACCAGATCTTGTAAGAAAAATATCTCACCGACTTGTCAATGAAAGTTCTTTGATTTGTATTTAACAATATATAGCACCACTTTACAAAGCATCCCATTTTTTATACCTCGGGTATTACATGGGTTAAAGATAGCCATACTTAGATTGTAGTCTTGCAGTTACAGGCTGATCTACTGTACTGTATGTCCCTTTGGGGAAAAAAATGTGAGTTCCAGCCACAGATTATCAGGAAATTCCAGCCAAACTGCAATTGCATTGTGATAATGCAGTACTTTGTTACTGAGCAGGTTAAGAACTGATATCCCCATTATGTAGCATATCATGAAATGAATGTTATTGTTAAGCATAAGGACAGGACGTATTAGAGGTATCTTTTATTACATAGTCTTCATTATAAAAGAACAGCCAGTGCTAAAGTGTTATCCATATGATAGGTAGAGGTACATTGTTCTTGTGCTGCTCTCTCTGATTAAGACTAGGATAATGCACAGTTCCTGCCTTTTGTGTCCATCAGGAAGCAAGACAGACAAAGGTAAAATAGATGAACATACGTTGGCAAAAGATTAAAAAGACCAGTAGTGAAGCCCATTAATAATTCTCATATTTAGGATTTGCTTGGTACTGTACTTACAGAATCTACAACATTTAATCTCTTTTCAGAAAGACCAGCTGAGAGTACCTTTTTCCTCCTCTGAGTGATAGGCCTAGATTTTCGGAGGCAGCACATTTGTCTGTCAGAGCTCTTGGCTGGTGTCGTGATTTAGTTTCCGTCAAATGATGCTGGTGTCCGGTTGATGATATAGCCTTGCTGGATATGGGGAAATTTGTTACCTTTAGCTTTGACAGGAAGATAATTGCTGATGGTTAACAGAACTGTGCAGAATCCATTGGTTTTGCAGCAACACAAGCAGTGGAATTGGCCTCAAGAAGTCAGTCTTTTCACATAAACTCCTGTGTAGGCTGCTTCTTCATAAGACAAATTTTATTTGTTTTTGCACCAAGGTATATCTTTGTATCGGTAGCTCTGGAAGCTTATTGACCTGAATAGAAACAGAGCCTCTTACAATGATGAAGATTTGATGATGTAGCATCTTTCTATTTATTTTTTTTATCACAACACTTTTTTTCTTTAGTTGTCAAAAGAAGGGGGAGGATTCAGTGTTTTTCTTTTGCTAACTGAAAGCATCTCCTATGCATATAACTTGTTAAATATACATGGTGAAAATACTAAAACAGGCTTTAAAATTAGAATGGAATAGAAAAAAAACAAAGCAGAAATTGTAAAGCCCTCTTAAATACTAGAACTGAATTTAAAGGAGTTACCATAAATTACTGTCAGTGACAGTATTTTGCTATCTCTTATTTTTTCAGTTTTTAGTGAACAAAGTTTTCACTGGATTTTTGCTAATAATGTTGTAATTCTTTGCAGTTTTTAATCACTATATCAATATTCCTTTTTTCAGATTTCTTGTGGTGATGAAAACATGCTTTCTATTTTCCCACGCTTATTTCTTAGGTCTGGACTGTGAGATAGAGAATTGCCTGAAAAGCTTCTCCTACTCTTCTTCCCCTATATGACAGTGAAAAATAAACTGGCTTTTAATTCCAGGAGAATAAAATCTATAAATGGAGTGACCCAGTAATGTCACCATACTTGTCTTATTGGTAGTGTTTTTGAATAGTTCTGGACTTTCAGAATTGTTTAAACAAGGAGGAGTTAGACTGATAATAGTAAATATCACTCGATTGGAGCTCTTTTTCTAGTAGAGGAATTCTGACAAAAATAGGACAACATTAGGCTTATGCAGAGTGGGTTACCTGGTCTCACACAATATATGTAATAAATATGCAGTACTTTGCTTTTAAAATTACTATTGTGACTTGGAATCTTCCCCTTTAAAATGTGTATGTTTGGATTAAGTGAAAACTAGACTCGCCTTCATACCTTTCTTCCCATTCACTTTTCTTTATAACCTAGTCTCCAAACATTTATCTACCTACTACCTTCATTGCTTCTCTTCAGTTTCCAACATTCATCCTCACATGCTTGGCTTTTTTTGTTGTTGTTGTTTTTCCTCCAAAAGTTGTTTTCCCTACACATACTTTTCAATCTCCATTCTTTTCCTCTATTCATTCTTGGCCAGTGCGCCTGTGTCCTTTCCTCTAGCTGCCTCATATCCCCTGTTCTAGCCTGCGGCAGCCTTGAGCGCACAGTTCACTGAAAGCTCAGGTTCCCCTTGTGTGTGTGAGCACGTTTCCTTCTGCATACCTTAAATTGGTGAGCCAGAAAATGTTAAGATTATGTCAACTGCTGTCGCTTAGTTTTCATGTTTATATCTTTTTTTTTCCTATCTTGTGAGGAAAGAGATTTTGGGATGAAACTACCTGATTGCTCCTCAAGGCATAGAGTAACCAGCCATGTATCTAGTGAAGGCCCAGGTCATTTCTGAAACATGGGTCCTTACTAGCAAATTTCATCTGCCCTCAAAGAAAGCACTGCTTGCCAGTCTGACTGCCTCTAGTGTAGGAAGTCTTGGAAGCCAGGCCATGTGATTCCACCTGACAGGACCACTTGTGAAAATAAGAGCTTTCAGGGGGGCCATTTACCCTTGGTCGTTTAATTAATGTCTATTTTTATACCATCTCTGAATTACTATAGGTTTTGGTTGGTTGCCATTATGCGTTAATTGCCCAACAGAGCTGTGGTAGGTGTTTGTCATTGCAGTCCAACCTGCAAGAAGTGTTTCTTCATTTGAAAATACAGACCTTTCCCCACAAAAAAAGCTGCTTTGGTCAGGACTCTGACCTAAGAGTTTGACTTTAAAATTCTGTAATTGACCTGTAGCTCTCTTGAATTACATTAGCTATCTTGTATAGGGCTGGTTTAGTAGTTAAGAACATGAAGGTTATGATGTGAAGTGATGGAATAAAGAGGATGATTTCACTCTAAGTGCCATGTGGCAGCAGATCAAGTTTAATGACTTTTTAAATAGCTTATAGGAAGAAAGGAAACTGTGTTGTATTCTCAGTGAAATGTCACCAAGATCTAAAATTAGAGAAGTTATTCTGAAACACCTAACCTTTCCCCTGAAAAACAAAGAATGTTTAAATTGCATGTTGTGCGTCAAAGTTTCAGTCCCCTCCCACTGCCCCCTCCCCCACAACTCTGCATCATTTTATTTTCTTTACTTGGTTTTACCACTGTATGACCTCGTGTTGTATTTTTTCTGAATGACAATGAAAGTAATTGAAAATATTGATTGGCAGTACAGTTAAGTTGTCAACACAACCATTTAATTTGTCAGGAGGACTTGTTAAATTGTCAAAAATCATATAAAAAAACTCCTTCAGTCACTGATGATATACATTAGAGATGTTCATGAAGCAAATGGGCCATTTTTGAGATAAGTGTTGAAGAAAAATTCTTAAATGGCTTTCTCCAGAATTTTTTTTTTTTTTAAGGTCAGATTAATAAAGAATACCCAGTGAATACCTGCCTGGCAAACATTCAGTGGAGTACCTAGACATGATATTGCTCACTTATTTTCCAACAGCAGCTTTACATGCTTTGTATTTGTAACAGTCTGAGTTGAAGTTCGGTGTTACTTCTGCAGCAAGTGTGTTTATTTCAGCAATTTGTTTGGTTTGAGGTTTGGGTACTTTGATCTCAGGTTTTAAATGTAGGCTATGCCATAAAAGACAATGCTATTGTTTTATGGACATTATCTCTTGTCTTAAGAAAAATGTTGCATTTTGGGAGTGTGAAACTAGGCAAAAATGCCCTTATACAGAGTTTGAATCTGTACGCGTGGTCTTAGATACTGGTACAGCTTAAGGTGTGCTACACTTCAAATAAAATGGTGCCAACCTCTCTGAAATGTCTTGTTTTTTCTTGCTAATATAATGGTAATTTGAACTGTAGGGGAGATATTTTTTTTTTAGACTGTCTCGGACAGTTAGTTGCTCAGTTCTTGTTGTCCTCACAAATCCAACCAATTTATAATGCAGTTCAGAGGGAAGAGTTCCCATGACCCTGGGTATTTCTGCAATTCCTCCTGTATCTTTCCTTTTCTTGGGATTGGCGGTACTCCGGAAGATGTCAAATGTTTTTGTTTTCCATTGGTTTTGCCAAGCTAACTGAGGGAATTGGAAAACAAGTTCTTTACTTCACCATTTTAAGCTGCGGTATTTCCTACATTAGGACTCTGCTAAAGGAAGGTTCTTAGCTTTTAGTCCTGCAGGTTCACCAAAAGATTGATTTTGGTGAAAACATATTAGAGAAATTTTTTTTTTTTTTTTAAGTAACTACAAAGATTCATAACTTTATTGTACCTCAGTCCATGGTATTTAAGAATCTTGACACTGCAGAAAAAGGTGTTAAGAAATCTGCAGATCATGGTTAGGAAATATGAGGAGCATCATGTTAAGAACAAAATCTGTAAAGTCCAAGACAGCAATATTATCAAGACTCTCTGAGGATAATAATTTCTGTTGTGATCTTAGTTGTGGACAGTTGTAAATGACTTCATGCTCTGTGTCATGTGCTCTTAAGTGAAAAGCATGTGGATGTTGCTTGTTTTTCTCTGTTGATCAGAATACTGTATTAAAAAGTAGGCAGAAAATTAATTTCCATCCTTTTTTTCCCTTTTTTTTTTTTTGTTTTTTTTTGTTTTTCCTCTGCCAAGCCCATGGCCTTTAATTTCTTTATAGAGGGATTTTACGTACCTAGCAAAAGAAAACCAACCAACCAACCAACAAAGTAAAACAAGTAGTCCTAGAGTTTGGAGGTTTTCATGGCTGTCGTATGTTGCAGATTTGTACTTTCTAAGTACTTTGGAATGTAATGCACTGCATAGCTATATGCACACAATAAATTATTATAATTTATTTTCTCTGACTAAAAAGTTTTCCCCTTTTGTATTAGATTTGTAAGCTAGTATGTGAAAATACTAGTATTTCAAAACAATATTTACAGCTGCAACTCATTTTTAATAAAATGGTCTGTTCAAACCTGAAACTGATTTCTCTAAGCAATCATTCTTCAACATGAAAAGTCATTATGAGGAAAGCAGAGATCAGATGGTCTGCAGCTGGATTTAGGAAAGTGGAAGAGCGATAAATAAATAAATAAACAAGCCCAAAGCACAGCAGTGGGGTTTAGGGAATAGTTAGCAATAATAGCTTTTCTTAGGTCAGAGAATTTCAACCTTATCACATAAGTGTGTTAAATAACTTTCCGAAATATTGTTTTGCCTTTTGAGGTTATAAAAAGTCTCCTTCTGCCTTCCCCAGTGTAGGAAACCATACCATTCTCACTGTGACAGTCCATGCCTGTCCTGCCCCCCAGTACGTGCATTTTAAAAACACTACAGTTTTATAAATACAGTTGTCAATGTACCTTGATGTATCAAAAATCATTTAAGAAAAAGCTTGCGTGTTTTACAAGCATGTTATATTAGCCATGTGTTCGTTATATTGGAGATTTTACATTTTAATTATGACTTGTGATGTCCAAATTATAGGTCGGTGTGTATGCCTTTGTTGCAGTGGCTTTCTCATCTATCAGTTCATTTGAGCTGTAATATTACTTTCTTCTAATAAAATTTTAAGCTCATCAAGTCAGGACAGGAAAATTGTCCATGGATTGGTCTCCTACTGAGCCCCGAGTATTAAGAGGGGGGTCAAGTGTCTTCAGGATTGCTCATTCTGCTTGCAGGATGCAGAGAAGCTTTGTGCCAAGGTCCTGATGTACGAGAGAGAAGCAGCTCTAACCTGAATGCTGGAGAATCCTGACCTTAATTGTTCAGGACAGTGACAATGAATCTTGATCCTTGGAACAGTCTTAGCTATTCTGGGAAACACAGTCATCTCAAAGTATGACAGTTTGGTTATTACTGATTAGACGTGTTTCAGATGAGATTTTCAGGGATCAGTGATTAACATACACCATCTACAAGTCATATTCTGTGGGGAGCTTGGTTACCTCAAATCCTTCTTAAGCCACTGCTTTCTTACTTAACTATTGGATGGGTGCTGGTACAAAAGCTTGCAATTTTTTCTTTATTTTTTTCTTCTCTCCAAGTGGGTAGGCATACCAAATTACTTATGGAAGAGCTAATACAGCTAAAGATATTACACAGCAGAGTATGCTGACTAACATTCTCCTGGGAAGTGTTTTCAATAGAACACACCATCAATCTGTTCTTTATGAGAGGAACTCTCTCTTTCTTTAAAGGTGTAATTTCTTTACTCTATCCACCCCCACACAAACAAACAAAAAAAATAAAAAAAAAAAAGTTTTACTTATAAT
>JANIJG010019695.1:46400-62104 GCA_024611175.1 Megaceryle torquata | reverse complement strand
TATTATTTTATTTTATAATTTAACTTAACTTCATTTAATCTCATCTCATTTATTTTATTTATATGTTGGTTATCTGGAGAGGATTACAATTCTAACAGTTAATATCTACTGATAATCAGAAAACCATGTATTCTTGTTACATTTATATAATCTGGAGAAATTCTCCTGCAGTGTGGGTACAAATAATTTATTTGGACATTGGCAGAGCTCTGCTAAATGCAAGGACCAGTGCTTGGTCCTTGGTAAGGTGAAGCAACAAAGTTCCTCACTTTGTGCACTAGGAAATTAGAGGGTGCACTGAAATTCCTCTGTCAGGGCAGTAAGTCTAAGAAGCAAGCAATGGTCAAAGAGTTACTTCTCACTGTGTTACCTTTCAGCTTGCATCAAGTGGGCACTTCTGGTTGCTTGTGGAGAACTGCTGTAGCAATGACATGAAGTAACTCTGAATGACAATGACAAACATGCTAAATACCCCTGAGTAAGAGAAGAATCAGATATCAAATCTGTTCTAACTCTTCATAAAATACAGAAAATTTGACAAGTATAAAAGAGTGAAGAGAGATTCTTTTTATTTATTCTGTTCTATTTATTATCTTATTTCTAGATTTATGATGAGATAGATCATCGCTACAAGATTTCATATCAGGGTCTCATTATTTAAAGAAATAAAAATGTTTATAATGTTTACTGTCAGTAATCTGGTTTCATATTTGTAGTGAATAAGTTTTTTGATGGTACCAATACAAATACTATTGCTGTCTCTTCAATAGGTAGTGACAAAATTTTCTGAATAACCTGCGGTTTCTGTGCAAAGGAGAGGCAATGTAGTTTTAGCAGCATCCAAAGTAGGTCCATACATATTAGACACATGAAAGAAAGCAGTTTACCTTCTATATTCTAAATGAAAACTAGCTAGCCATGGAGTGACAGCAATTCCCCACAACATTGAAAATCAGATTGAAATTAGTAAAATCTTCCAATTTAACTGAGAAAAGTTCTTACTTGATAATTAATAATTCATGTTGCACAATATCCACATATTTTATTTTAGCTGTCTACACAAGTCAGTGAAATTACAGGATTAAGAGAACTGTGCAATCTTTGTAAATGTTCATGCAGTTAGATGTTCTGTCATTAAGAAGGAAACTTATTTCAGTAATATGCAGAAATGTCTGGAGGTGCTTAAATTTTCATTACTTTTTTTTTTTTTCTGATATATCCAATATTTTCAAGCCTTTTTCTTCTGTAAAGAATAATTATCCATCATAAATTTGTCATATAAATTCTTTCACTTGTGATATAACAAAGGCTGACTTTTAAAATTGAACTGGTTTTTAATGAGGCCATTAATATCTCTTTAATAAAAAGATTAGCCAATAATTTCACTGCTACCATGTAAATGATTACAGGTGCCACTGTACAACTTCAATATTAAAAAGTCATATTGTCAAGTGGGTTTAGAAGTACTTATTCTCTAGTATAGCAATAATTCATATAAAATTACCTAAAATAATTCAAATGTAAAATAGCTGTCTCTGTATACTTAGGACAAAAGGAGTTACAGTGTTGAATACTTAGATACAGTTTATATTTCTGCAGTTGGGCTGGTAGAAGAACACCTGGAAATATTAGCAATTCCAGTCACAACTGGAAATTTATCTTTGTTTTCTTACCAGTTTGAACATGAGGAATTGAAATTTGTAAGTAAATATTCAAGTCTGAACTGTTATGAATGGCTCTGTGTTGAGTTGGATCTGCACCTCAAAGGGGACTATCTTCCATTTCAGAAGTTGTTTTAAACATTATCTCACTGAAAAAGACTTGTGGAGGAAAGACAGACACATATTCTGACCTTTAAACCAAGAACGGGATCATAATACTGCTGAAGCTGGATGACCTGTCTTTTTCAGGTTATGATATAGCAGAAAGTCAATGTTTTATTTAAAGTCAAGAACACACATTTTAAGGACATACGTGCTATCTTACAGTTGTCTGCTCCTGGTTTAATCTGTTCTTTTTCTTGATTAAACATCTTGAGAGAAAGTTGGTGATCAGGACAGGTGGAGCAGAGACAGGTACCAGCAGGCAACAGACTGTTAGAGCTGTAGGACAGAGGGAAAATGGGCTATTAGCATCTGTGTTAGGGAGATCAGTGGGGATTGAAGTCACCATCATCAGTACTCTTATTCTCCATTAACATAAGCCTTGCACAGACTGACTTCTAAGTGTGATCTACTCCATCCACTATTCTAAATTTCCTCATGGAAAATATCTCTTATGAGATCATACAGCCTCTGTATCAGAAAGGATCTGACACACACAGTCAATAAAGGACAGAGAATATTCTTCAGAAATAACCCCTAACCTATCAGTCTTGATCCTCAGGGAGTCTGCAAAAGACCTTCACAAAAAGAACCTGTTATGACTAAAAGTCATAATTCCAATGAGTACTAAAATGTACACACTCAAGAGACACACCACTTATACAGTATAGTATACTGTATACTTCCTCTTCTAGCTCACAGTCAGTTTCATGCTTCTCATCAGTACAGTCCAACTCTAAAATTATCATCTCAACATGAGAAGTCATGTCCAGAGTAGGGTGGTTCTGCTCTGGCTGTGGGAAGGGAAGTGAATAGAAGGGCAAACATGGGAAAGAGAGTTAATGCGCAATCAAAGAAGCATTTGCAAAGTCATGTGTAGCCTAGGATATATCAGGAACTGTAGGCAAGAGAAGTGATTGTTCTCCTCGAATTGGCACTTGTGGAATTGCATCTGAAATATTGTCTCTGGTTTTGGACTCCATAGTGCAAGCATGTCATACTGTAGTGAGTTCTGTGGAGGGCCTTCAACATCAGAGGATGGAGCACAGATGTAAAAAGGGAATTTGGAAGAAATGAGTTTGTCCAGCTGGAAGAAAAAAATGCACAAAGGTAAACTTTCTGCTTCTTCAGAAACTAACTGGACTTTTCTCATATTGAAAAGGTGAGTGACAATGGGGACAAGGTGGGGCATGGGAAATTCTGATTAGAAATACAGAAGAAGTTTTTCATCGTGAGGCTGGTCATATGCTGTAAGAGGGTGCCCAGTGGATGTGGATCTCTATACTCAGAGATAATAAAAACAAGAGTGAGCAAAGCTCTGAGAAACCTTGTCTGGACTGGCCCTAAGCATTGAATCAGACTAAAGACCTCCCAAGGTCTATTCCAACATAAACTCATGTTTCTGTGATCCCTGGGAACTCAGGAGGGTGTTTCTATTGATAGAAGAGGGAATCACCAAGGTATCCCTTCACAAGAGCAGTAGTAAGCATTTTCCATAATTTTACCAAGCTCTGGTTTAGGCAAAATAGGGCAAGTGGGCTTTGAATTGGTATCATTTTGTCTTCACAGTGTGCTGTTCCAGGCAATGCCATTCCTATTAAATTTCTGAACCAAAACCAACTATCTCTTTTCACTGAGTTTTAAGTTTTCTGCAATGTCAAATACCATGAAAAGAGTATTTCTGAAATCTGCTGTTCATTTCCAACTATATAAACTGCTCAAAACCTTGCACCTCCAAATTTTTAGACCTTTATGATTTTAATGCTATTTCTGTTATTTAAAATAATAATAATTGAGCCAGGGAATTATCGTCAGTTCTGTTTCGTGAAAACTTTACATGTAGGTATGTACATACTTATTCATAAAATATTTTAAAATAGATTTGAAGTTGAGTTAATATTTGTAACCCTGATGGTGTCCAAAAAAAGGTGATATACTTAGAAACCAGTGTGCAACTTACACACTTTTATTATAATTTTTATAGCATTTTTATCTAAAAATGCACAGCTTAATAACCATTTGTGTATACTAATGATGAATCTATCCATTATATTTTTATTAATATATTAAATCTAAAACAAAATTAAACAGGAGCTTTGACCTCAGCATATTAAGACATTCCACAGAGCGTAGATGAAAGAGACCAAGACACAGCAGTAGAAACACTTTTGGTTTCTAAAATGACAAGCAGAAAACACTTAGATAAAATAGTTCTTGCTTATTCACCGGTTTCACAGGAAGCACTTGTTTCACAGTTTTTTTTATACCAAGTCAGGATTTCATCATAATGTGTCTGGTTACTACTAGTTATATTTGGATATTTTTCTATTAGTTTTTGAACATTTAGACTGCTGAGTTTTGTTTGAAGTGAAACCTACATAGTGAACAGTCTGGGAGATTTGCCAACAATAAATTGCAATAATCCAACTTTGTTGTTACAAAGGCATAAATCAAAAACTCAACATCTTGCTGACACAGCAATCATCTTAACCTTGTTATACTCCTGAGATGGTAATATGAAGTCTTATCAATACTGTTGATATGTCTTTCTGAGGAAAGCTGAGGGTCAAAAATGACTGGAATTTATCATGAAGAGCATTTCTTCACAGGATGTCCAGCAGCAGAACTGTGATTTCATATTAAATTGTCACTGAAATGAAAGCATTGCCTGTGGAAGCACAGCAGGATGCAGGCAGCAGCCAAAAAATATATATATAAAACCCAGTGAAATTAAATAAAAGATGGTATTTAAGTTTTCACTGATGATTATCTGATTGTAAGGTTGTCCTGTAGGTCTTTACAGACCAAATAGAGTTCTCTAGCGTGGTCCACATTCTCTGAAATCAAAAGTTTCCAGGAAACCCATATCTGGATTTTTACAGTTAACTCACCCTAAAAGTTTGGGAAGAGGTTGTATTTGTTTCTTAAGGAACAGTCTGTGATAAAATCAAATAAAATGAGCCTAGAAAATTTTCAGTAACAGATGCATAGCCGGTTGAAAATTATAAGCTTCTTAATTTAAATTTTATTATCATTAGTATAGTAGTCATTTTGTATTTACATATTGTAAGGAATAGCTACTGTGGCCCAGTAAATAGTATTTTTCCAGTAGTATTGAAAGACTGACTTGACTTTATATTAACTCACCACTTTAAGTCTGCTCTGAGTTTCTCTGAGCAGGAACTGATTTTATGTTGTTTTCTCTGTGATAACAATTGTCTAGAGGTGAGATGACTGTTGACTTTCTTTTGGTTTAGCTCTCTGTATATGGTAAAGATCTAAGAATCCTATATAAGCACTCCACATAAGGCCTTTAGGGCTAATGGAGGCTATTGAGTAACTTCAATAAAATATTAGTATGACATGGAAACTTTAGCTGGGAAGCAGTGAATAAAGAGTAAGGTGACTATTACAAAAACTTAAAAGTATTTTCAAGTCTACTTAAAGTAGTGGAACTAAAAGTAAATTTTTCATACCAAATAGTATTGTAGGTTTCTTGGAGAGAACGAAACATACCGATGACTTTTAATATCTACCCTTCCTGTCCTTACATATAAATTCTTCCTAAGGAAGACTGAAGGTGTGAGCCTTATGATGCAAAGGAATATTGTGTACGTGAGCATGACACTAGAGAAAATACTAGGAAGTTCATGTATATCAATTTTAACTTAATTACCAATGAGTCTTTTCTGTAATTTGATAATTTGAACTATGAGTGTCAGAATTGTTGTAATTGGACTTTGTTTTGATTAGACTAATAAGACTTCCATTGCACTAATGATAAATTCTTAGATGATCAAATAAGGTGTTCTCCTATTAGGATTTTGCAAGTAATGTATTTCAATATTGTGGTCCTGATTCAGAAAAAATAGTCTGACAGTTCTTTCTTTGATGTTTCTGGGGTTTCTGATTTCTGATAAAGTTTGGATTTATCTAGATGTCTCTTACTGATTCTATAGACAGAAGAATATAAAAAAATCTGGAGAGGCAAATAACTTTAGAGGCAGGAGAACCTGTTTCTAATGTTCCAAGTCAAGAAAATGGAAGATGGAAGACCGGTTGTAATCAAGCCTTTCCAAGTTTCTGTGACAAGCAGTGCATTGAAGACAACATCATTATATGAGATGTATAAACATAAACTTTTTCAGGAAGGTAAATTTCACTGGAGCTACTTTGAATGAAAAATCTCCTTGACAATAGTTTTCTCCAACTGACAGTGGAGCAAAGCACTGATGAAGAAACCTTGCTGTATGATTGGAATTTTATTTTTAAAGATCAAGTGTCATTGCTGCAACAGACCAAATGAGTCTGTGCTGAAACAGATCCTACTGACAATGATTCAGCTGTGCTAAAACAGATCCAAATGCCAACTGCCAAGGTGGGGGAGTAGACTGGCATGTTATTTTTATGAAAAAAGAAAAAAAATAATAATAATAAAAAAAAAATACAGCTATTGGGTTTGGTAGCAGGGTAGCTACAGGGCTGGCTTTTGTGAGAAGCTGCTAGAAGATTCCCCTGTGTCCAATAGATCCAATGCCAGCTGGCTCCAAGACAGACCCACTGCTGGCCAAGGCTGAGCCTGTCAGTGATGATGGTAGCACCTCTGTGATAAGATATTTAAAAATAGAGGAAAAAACATGTACAATAGCAATTGCAGCCAGAAGGTAGTGAGAATATGTGAAAGAAATATGTCTGCAGACACCAAGGTCAGTGAAAAAGATGGGGAGGAGGTGCTCCAGGTGCCAGAGCAGAGATTCCCCTGCAGACTGGGGTGAAGAGCATGGTGCGGCAGGCTCTCCCTGCAGCCCCTGGAGGTTAATAGTGGAACAGACATTCACTTGCAGCCCATGGAGGACCCCACACCAGAGCAGCTGGATGCGCCATAGTTGACTTCTATACATTCAACATTCTCCCTAACATAGAGTGCTACTCCTCCTCCTCTTCTACCCTGCCTGTCTTTACCCTGCCTATAGCTGTCTATTGCAATCCCCAAGTCATGTGAGTTGACCCACCATGTTTTGGTTATTCCTATATCATAACTTTCTGACTGGGAGTGGTGCTCCAGTTTGTTCCTGGGCACAGAGCTGTCTGTTACTGAAGGACTGCATTTCGTGGAAAGGACCCATGCTCGAGCTGTTTGTGAAGAACAGTCTCTTGTGGGAAGGAACTCACACTGGAGCAGGGGAAGAGTGTGAGGAGTCCTCAGGAAGAACAGCAGAGGCAATGTGCTATGATCTGACTACAACTCCCATTCCCCATCCCCCAGCACCACTTGAAGGGGTGGAGGTAGAGAACTCGAGAGTAAAGTTAAGCCTGGGAAGAAGTGAGGAGTGGAGGGAAGGTGTTTTAAGATTTAGTTTTTATTTCTCTTTATCCTACCCTGATTTGATTGGTAATAAATTAAGATTAGTCAGTTTTGCTTATGATGGTAATTGCTGAGTGATCTCCCTGTCAAAGATTTTCCCTATATTATTCTCTCCCCTGTCAAATTGTGGATGGGGAGCAGTAGAGTGGCTTTGGTGGACACCTGGTGTCCACCACAGGTATGGATTTGCTAGTTTATGTGGCAGGTTAAGACACAAGGTTACATCTTTATTAGAAGATATTTCTTCTTGGGAAATGAGCAGCTGTTTAACATGCTTTTCATTTTCTATAAAAAAGGACTAGCATTGCAGAAGGTGTGGTAGACATTCCTTTCTTTATGAAGGGTTTTGTATGATCTCACCAGATTTGAAGAGACATGCTCCAGGAAAGACAAATTCATCCAGGTTTTGCAGCAAACAAGCAATGTGAAAACCAGTGAACAAAAATGATGCTGGCATGAGACCAGACCCTGGTACTGACCTTGGCACAGACATAGACAGCTCTTTCAACACACTGTAAACCTTCAGCTATGATCAGTTAGCAGGTAAGTTTATTGTAAACAGAAACCATTAGATAATAACACAACTTCTTTCAAGAAAAAGGTTCAAAATTTATTTAGGATAATATTAAAGCACATTAATGAAAAGGCCATGTGGTAGCATCACATTTTCCACATCAAATAGCCATGCTCATGTTCTTCTGATATCTGGTCTGAAGTTTACAGTATGACATTTAAAGTACTGTCAATTTTCTTCACATACAGAGCAATAAATTTTGCTCCTCCATGGTATGAAGATAAGAACAGTACAAAACCTCATTTGTTTAAATCCTTGCAACCACTGGCTACAATAATTATTGTTTTCAAAGGATAGTCAGCTTGAACACTATTGACTGTCTTCCAGAGATCTTCTCAGGGTGGGGAAGATGTAGGAAGAATTTGTCTGGCTCAGAAGAATTAGCTTCATGACCAGTGCTACCCATTTCTGGGTTATGTTATGAGAAAGCCACTGGACCTTTGTACAGGTTTTCTTGCTACAGATGTCTTTCACCTCCACCTCATATAGTTTAGACCACAGATAGCAGAACTCCTTGCTAACATGAGAGAGCTTTTCACCGGCAAAATAGTTCAAATAAAAACCTGAGTTATAAAAGAAATGAACTTGAGTTCAGGCAGTAAAAACAAGATTTCAGCTGCTGTTGGGAACCACACTATAGAGAGGTCTACATGAAAGACTTAATCTATGTGGAAATAGAGTTCTTTTGGATTTTTTTTTTTTTTTTTTAAAAAAGAACTTGTTTTTGCACTGGATACCAAAGAGTTTATAAAGAATTTATTCAATATCACTTTCTAGGGAGCCTGTGAGATAGTCTTGTTTATGCTTTGCTTTGAATTGCCATGACATACTGTTTATAGATACATTTATATTACCATTTTAAAATGAATAGTCTATCTGTAATCTTCTGCTCTTAATTAGGTACAGTTTATCATATCCTTGTGTATTTTGGTGAACAGAAATGGACCTAAACATGTGTTTAAGAACTTTGTTAAGCTGTAAACTGTCTCTATTTCTTAGTTACATGTTGTAAAATAATATGGATAGTTCCTTGAACAAAGCTTAAAGGAGCAATATTCACCTACATAAGCAAGCCAGAGTGAAGGATGAATGAATCCTTTAACTATTAGCAGCTTTTTGTAAAAAATTCACAGCTGGATACTACCACTGGCATGAAAAAAGAGTTGCAATCTACAGATCAGAAGGACCAAATATTATCTTTCTTTAAAAAAGCAAAAACCAAAAAACTTTTACCCAAGGGACTATTTGGCATGCACAGGGGAAAAAAAAAAATGGATCATCTCTCATCTTTGAAAAGGCAATTTATTGAGTTAAGGTCAATGGTTGGTTAAAGTTGTGAATTCTGCATTGAAGATATTTACTTTGCATCCAGTCTACAGATACAGGTTTCAACTCAGAACAAAGTAATTTTATAATTTTCTTAATAAGCATAAACACTGGTTCAAAGAAATACATGCTTATTTTCATCAGTCTTCTAGGATCAATAAAACATACACATTGAATGCTTTAATACTTGGATTGGATTGTTTCACATTGTATCTTTTGTCTAATAGTTGTATAGAAGTAAATAGCAATTTTGCAGCCCAATATTTATTTTAATTCACCCTGGGAAATGGGAGAAAAAGAAGAATAGAATGTCAATGCAGAGTAAACTATATTCTAAATATAGCATTTTTTTACCACTATCATTAAGACATGTTTGTAACTTGTAACTGATTTTGGATGAAAGGGGATAAAAACTATGGTATGTTAGATTCTGTGATGCCAGTAAATAGCCTGCCAATTTCCACTCCCTGAATGTGTTATAGCAGCACAATCTCTCCAGACGCTGGTGGGAAAGCCAAACTGCAATTACTTACCAAGCAGAGAAACTATGTAGATCCACTACAGCATTCTTTTTGATTTTTGTCGTAAATTACTAAAGACCACAGCAGAAGTAGAGCCCTGTTATTAACAAAGCTATCCAAAGACTGCATATAATTCTACCTGTCTCTCCTTTTGTAAGATTTTTTTTTCATATTTATTTTGACTTTTAAAATGTTGCTTATAAAACAGTGTTCCTTCTAGTATTCCAACAGTCAATTCTCTCTTTCCAGTAAAGCCAGGGTTCCCTAAAGGTATTAGCAACTGTAAAGACTGTAAGCAAGAAGTCTGCTCTGCACACACATGGGTTGTATACCATCTTTCCTTTTATAGGGAACAGAAGACCTGGTGGTGAGTATTGAACTAATTAGGTCTCCAGGGTCTCCTGATACTGACTGAATAAAGTCTCAGTATCTAGGGTCTCTTTCTCATCTGGAAACTATGGAACATGGCAAGCACTGAAAATCATTGCTGGGTTTTCTTTAAATTTCTTGATAAGTTTAATAAGTCTGTTCCACTGTGCTAAACTTTTAATTAAGGTGATATATATATTTTTCAAATATTTGTACAGTATTTTTCTTTCCATGAAAATATTCTGCAGTGACTCTCCATTTGAAAAAGATATTCACAGCAGTTTCATGGTATTGCAGTAGTATCAGCTGGGATAATGAAGTGAATATGTACTCTTGGAAAGGTCTGGTAACACTGTGGATTTTGTCAGGAAAGGGTAAAATAACGTTAAGTGAAACACAGTGTAATTTGCTTACTAGCACATAATCCATCTGAATAGCTCATTTAAGATCCTGCAGAGTGATTAGACACATTTGATATACACAACTTGATGCTTAAGACTTTTGTTCCTCCTGCCTTTGATCAAGTTCATTTGCCTAAAGAAGTAATTCATGGGCTTTCTTCTCCAATCTAATTTCATGAAGGGAGGACTCACATTGTCCCTTTATTCTTAAATTGAAATCTACCTCTGTACTTCCCAGCTGATCTTGAGCTTTGGCACTTGCAAGATTTCAGTATCTCAGAAGACATATTATGAGATGTGCTCTCAGCCCCTTGAAAGACGTCTCTGCCTGTCCCCACCTTCACTTTACCAGGAGATTCCCATGGTCTCATCCTGCCTTTCCCTTTGCAGAGCAGCATAAGAAGGAGAAGGGATATGTGATACTGTGATACATGCCTTCCCCCTCACTTGTTCATAACCTTCTTTTCAATATAGAAAGAAACCCCTTTGCTACTTTTTTTTTTTCTTTTTCTTTTTTTTTTTTTGAGATTGCTGCAGGGAGCACTGAGGCTGGCAACCTGTTTCCCTCACCATTCATGTGCTATTCTGCAGAATCTGCAAGCAACCTTTGCTCAGGCAGGGCAGCTTTACCTTCTGTAGACCTGCCTTTCAGATGATGTAAAGGTACATAGCTCCCTCAAAATTAATTTAATTTAAATTGACTTACACAACCGAGAATTTGGCTGCCTGCTGAATTTGCAATGAGCTCCTCACTTACGGGTGACTTTAATGGATGGCCATGATCTAATAAGTAGCTGCTCTTTACACAGCAATTTGGAGTGAAGAGCCACTGCTGAAAGGCAGCTCCTGCTGTCAGGCTCTAGAGGTGATGACCAACAGTGGAGACAGCCCTCCCTGTTGATCCTTTACCTCTTTGTGTCTTTGTCTCCCTCAGTGCTCCTGCTGCTGGTTCAGCAGAGCTATGGAGATGTGCCTGCCTGCAAGGGGAGAGGAGAGCAGGAGATTGGCAGGAGGAGGATTCGACCCTTCCCAGAGGGGACAGACAGCACCGGTAATCAAAAGTAACGAGAGGTTATATATGTAGATGCCCCTTGTACTTTTCTTCCAGGCAGCAATTAACTAGATATTTACAGTCTTTCCTAAAATCACAGAGTTTCCCCAGTGGATTCAGGAAGCATAAGATGGGGGCTAATAGCTAGAAGATATTTCTCATCCTACCTGAAGTAGAACTATTATCTTTGTTCATTTTTAACAGTTTGCTGTCTAGTAAATGCTACTGCTCAGCACTGAAGATAGATTGGAGTATGGCTCTGTAGGCAGGAATTGATTTGATGGCACTCTGACTAGATTTTGGCAGTAGAGCACTTGGTGCATCATTACCAATTTCTCTGTGTTGCTTTGCAGTGACACTTCAACTCATCCCTGGTTAAAATTCAGATGCTTGTAAAGGAAGCTTTCCAAAGAGCAGCCCTCTGCTTTATACTGCAGATACCATGAGAAACATCCCTGCACAGATTGGTGGAACAGCTGATACTTACCTGGCAGAACATTTAGGCATGCAGTTATAACCATGTTTAAGTGTATTTCCAAATGCTTTGATGAATCTGGCCCATTGTTTGCTCCTAAGGGCTGCTGAGGGAAATGAGTCATCCAAATCTGGGCTTTCACTGGAAGATATTTGGTGAAATTTTGTCTTCCTGAAAGCTAGAAAAGCTTGCAAAGCACTGGTATGGTCTGAGTATTCAAACCTTGGAGGGTAGGATTTGACCCGTAATACATAGACTTATAATTCTGTCATAAGAACAAAAAAACCCACCGTTATGGAACTGTTGTTTTGGAGAGGTAAACAAGCTACATGGATTTGGGGGATATGGTGCAGGCCTGTAAGTACATTTATTTGTTACCTTTTAAGAAAGGAGTATTCTGCCAACAATAAATATGTTAGGAATAAACTTTGATTCTTGCAGTTTTCCTTCCCTGTACGCATATTGAGATATTAGGAAATGCTGGGGACCCTATGAAGATGGTCACAATTGTTTATTTTTACTTATTATTAGTAAAGGTAGCTTTTACGTCTGAATGTACTACATGGTAAAGATTAGAAATTTTTTTTTTATATTCCTTCAAGAATCTCATACAACACTCCAATCTTATTCCAGTCTACCACTTAATACTAGTCTATTACCAATTACTACCAGTCTACTATTACTGTTAGTAAAGAATATACAAAATTTCATTTCTATGATTCTTTCTAATTTCCATTTTCAAGGAGCCTAATGACAGTAGAAAGAAAGGAATTGGGATTTAAAGGATTTTTTTTCTTCTATTTTTTATTTGTGTGGGAATTTTTTGCTTTTTACAGTGGAATAAAACTCATTTCATTATGCTGTCTTCAAATGGGTTTACTCTGTGCTTAAAGTTAAGGATATATGGAAATATTCTGCAGATTTAGGAAATTATTGTAAGACCCTATTATGCTCATAGGCATAAATGAATTGTTTATTGTAAATTATTTAGTTAAAGTCTTTTCACACCATCTTTACTGACATACTGAAAAAGGAACAATCCCTTATCTCTGCAAATTAATAAAAATAAAGATATTCCAGAAGGTAAAAGTTTCAGATCCTGCTAAAGAAATACCGGCTATTTTACTCTGATATATTGTCTCTGGCTGGAAGCAAAGATGGTAAGTAAATGTAACATCAGCTCTAATGCATCGAAGGAACTCCTGTGTGTTTTGGATATTTTCTTTACCATGTCCTCTAGCAGCTAAGTAAGCTACTATGCAATCGAGAATTAAACTATATACTTTCACCAGGAAAAAACCCCTCCAAGTATTTCTGCAACAAAGAATTGTGAACTTTCCTTTCTGAGCACTCTGAGCAGCTAAATTAGGAATGATAGTTTATACTCTAGGTTTTGACACTGGAATATTTCATATTTAATTTCCTGAAACATGTATTTCTGCTCTTGGGTGCTTAGACTGACAACAAAATGAAGCACAAAGGCCTTGTATGGAATATACTGCTCCCATAGTCCTGGAGTGGTCTCTGCAGGCTCCGGGTAAGTGCCAAAACCTTCCAGGATATCAGCTATACAACAATTAATTTATTCCATATTGCTCCTTTTAATGATCTTTCAGCAGTACCAAACTGATTTCATTTCTACAGCTACTGCTCTTCTCTATCTTATCTCCATTCTCCCTCTCTGCTTGAATTAAATAACAGAGATGAGAGATTTATTTTTGATAGCACATTGTTATAAAGGAGATAGCTCTGTAGCGTTGTACAATATAAAAATCTTTATTACAGAGATAGGTTTGAGTGCATTCTTTTCAAAAGAAAGCCATGTAGTTGAATTAACTCTTAGTATATTCAACACATAAAGCATCTCTTTGATTGTGGTACAGCTCAGTAAGCACTGCTGAGTTGCAAGGGGGGGGGGAAGTTGCCAGAACTTTCAAAAAGGTAGCAGACTATAAGCTTGCTTCCCATAGTCATGCTGACACACTGTAATAAAACTCATCAGTCTCAGTTCTGATTTATATTTGAGTGACCACACAGTTGTACAAAGACATTTCAATATGCAATCACTTGACCGTACATTGAATTCACATTGAGAATGCTGGTGTATTGTGTCCTACAGAGCTTTTGACTCAGAGGTGCCAGAAACTCACCACTAGACCATTAAAGCTGCTGGATCGTTTCTGATGCCATCTTCAAAGAAAGATAAAGTGCTTTTGGAAAGCTGTAGGGAGTAATTGCTTTTTGGCATTTTAGATGGTTTGAGACCACTAGGGACTTGTATTACTCTGGAGATTATTTTATGATTTAGTTGTGTGTATACATCCAAACTCTAATCAATATTGTAATTCAGTATAATCAATAAGAAAAGTACCCTGTGTGCATTCTGCTCATTACACTGAATCACTAATAGCTTTGGGCTAACTTGCACCCAACAGAGCAGAGATATACATAAGGATGGGGGAACTCCAGGAAGCAAAAGCCAGGAATAGGCATAACTAAAAGATGTGCTTTGCCCCAGCTGCATGGATTGCTGTGAAGAGTGGATTGCACTGACAGCAAAAGGTGGGAAATGGCTTATTTCTTTTTCAGTTTGAGAAAAGAAGGTGGAAACACACACTGCATTCTCACTGCTGAAACTGCAGTCCCAATCCCCCATTTTGATCTACAGGAGGTATCCTACCTGTTGTCTCTCTTCCCTGGGTGCTCCTGGTGGGTTAGTGTGATCATATCACATTTCCTACCCTCAAAGCTACTTCAACGCTCCGATATAATCCTTTAATTTGCTTTAATTGGAGTAAAAACTTACTGAGCACTGTTTTTTTTATTACAATTATTTGTATGATCACAGTGTTCAGAAGCTCATTCAAGGTGTTATGTAAGTAAAGGATAGAAGATTATAGTGATAAATCTTATTTGAAGTATCTTTCAGTTGAAATGCAACACAAGATTCAGCTGATGTGGATAGATGGGTGTGGGATGACACAAATTGTTCAACCTAGCCAGGTCGTTGTCCATTTTTATTTCTAAATAAATAATACAGTAAGAGAAAGCTTAAGGACAATTTGAGAAAAACAATGAAACATCTTCATGGACAGCCTTCCACATGTAAAGAGAAACATGCAAAATCCCAGAAGTATCTGTTCCAAAATGTAATAAAATCATCAGACAAGGAAGACAACCTATACACTCTGTTTTGAAATAACAGCATTGTCTCTTCCTTGTCTGACAAGTACAGCAAAAAGGGCTTTGACGGTGAAGACTATCAGCTTGTATTTGACATGAAGGGGACTCAAAGGGAGAGATGCTTTTATTAATCATCTTTGGAGCAGCATGCTCCACATAGTGTTAAGAGAATATGGGCTATATGACAAGGTGTGTAGAAAAGACTGATCTTAGAGATGAAAGCATGTATAAGGTTTACAGTCTCAAAGCTAAAACTGTCAATGAAGTCTGAGTCAAAGAATGTAGGCCTGAAAGACAGGCAGAGGAACAGCCTTGTGCAACAGATCTGAAAAAATAATATTGCAAAACTAAGAGAGAAGAAAATGAACTCATCTGGTCTTAGAATTTCTGCCACAGATATTTCCTAATATAGGAGTAGGAAGGGAGAAAGTAATGTCAAAGGTGTGCCACATCTAAAACTACCAAAACAAATATCATCATAGGAAAAAAGTCAAGGGGGAGACTTAAAGCACAATGGGAAGAGAAAAAAGGAAGAGAGAAGAGGAGAGGAGAGAAGAGGAGAGGAGAGGAGAGGAGAGGAGAGGAGAGGAGAGGAGAGGAGAGGAGAGGAGAGGAG
>JANIJG010019695.1:31657-46300 GCA_024611175.1 Megaceryle torquata | reverse complement strand
GAGAGAGAGAGAGAAGGAGAGAGGGGGAAGGGGGGGGGGAGAGGAGAGGAGAGGAGAGGAGAGGAGAGGGAATAATCAGGGGTCTGATGTCACAGTAAGAGTGTTGAAATCATCATCAACAACAAAAAAAGGGTGCTTGGAAAAGACCTAGGGAAGAACTCTTTGTGGTGAACAGGAGAGCTCCAGGCTGAATGATAGGAATAGACAGAGAGAAATGGGGTTATGGGCTGAAATGATTTATTGACTAAATTCACCATAGGTAGTACTGAAAGAAGGTTTTGATTCCTACCACAAGGATGATTTAAAACTTTTATTCCCAAACCTATTTCAGTATAAAATGCATACACATGTCAGGTGTCTTTATCAGGAACTTGATTTTTCAGTTTGATCTTAGTCATATTCTTCACTCCTTTTTGTCTTTCTCTTGCTTTCTGAAAATTTGAGTTTTAACAAAAGCATTGAAGATGGCATCTATTCAGGCAAATTAATCGAAAGCCCAGAACTAATATCTCCATAGTATGATGCACCAGAGGTGGTGGCCGCTGATCCTACCACAGTTCTTTTTCAAGTATGCCAGGCAATTTGGTGATCTCACCTAGGCTTGGATTGTATTTGAACTTTAGGCATTAGCATTCCCAGAATAAGTATTCCTGTGCAGGGATGTACAAAGAAAGTTAGACAAAGCCCAGGAAAGTTTGGGATTAAATAGAACAGAGTCTAAATAACTTATCTGCCTGGACAATGGGGCAGTCCCAGAAAGCAAGCAAGTAGGTAGGTGACACAGATGGCTAAGATTGGATCCCATTCAAAGTACTTGATGTGCATGTAATTTTATCCATGTGCTTGTGATACTCATTTATTCACCAGTAAGGCTATTTTACATGTGATCTCAGATTGTTTTGCGTGACTCATCATTTTAAAGAGTTGTGAAGTGTGATTTTGAAAGTTTCTGATTCATATGTTTTGGTAGCTTTAATTATTTGAACAGAGAAAGAAAAGGATCATTTTCATTGAACTACATAAGCTAAGAAAGTAGTGCAATGTAATTAAACTTTATAGTTTACCATATATGTAAATTGATTGTGTAAATAAGGAAGATATTTCCCCTCTGTTATTCTGAACATTAAATACTATTTGCAGCCCAAGAAAAGATAATAAGCAAGATGGGACAGCAACTTCATCTAATATGTCAAATTCAGGTTTCCTTTGAAGGAGGGAGCTCTCATCTATGTCTCACAACTTCTATAAATGCAAGGAGACATATATTTAAACAGTGAGCTGTTATTTTTCTCTCCTTGTGTCTAAAGCATGGAATCCTTTTGACATTTTGTCTAAATACTTAAATCAAAATGGTTGTCATTATCTATCTGGTACACCCTGAGGCACAGAGGTAGGTGCTTCTTTTTTTTTTTTTTTTATGTGATAAAGCTGCTGTTAAACAATCTCCCTTTAGATTAAGTGTATTTAGCCATATGGTATATCACATAAAGTTTTCAAAATGCCTTGAGTCTTTATCCAAGTGAACATAAACCAAGAAACCCAGTAAACCCACAAATCGGGTATATATATATATATATATATAAATAGATCAGCTGAAACCATGGTAGGTAATTTTTTTTCTGAAAACTATTTACATGAATGGTATTTTTGTCTCCTCAAAAGCTGAAGTAACTAAGATGCTTTAATGCATTCTTAATTCTATCTAGGTTAATTTTTAAATGGATTTTGTGATTTTCCCTTTTCCACTTAATTTTTATTGTCTTACAGTTATATACATTTTCTTGATAGTGACTATCAAGTCATATTCACATTATGATCTTCATTGTTTCATATTCTTTAGACTATAGCTGTGAAGAAAAGTACTAATCCTTTCACTTCCTTTTTTATTTTTTGATTATTTCTTCATCTTTTCTAAGGTTTTTAAACTGAGACTTGGAGATATGAAAAAACTTAGTCCTAACCTGCATTTAGGTTATTGAGATGCAATATAGTATTGTATACTTGTCAGTACTTAATTTTACATAGTTTGAAAGTATACATCAGATATAATTGGTGTCTATAATAGCTTTAATTCACTCTGTAGGATTTTCTAATTACATTATTCCTGAAACAAAGACTGAGATAAAAAGAATATTTTTTTGTCCTAATTTATTTGACCCTCATCCTCCAGCTATTAGACCCTTCCTTCCTTCCATAAGCTACCTACTCTTTGAACAGAAGCAGTCCCATGGGAGTTCCTGCTGCCACAGAAACTCTGTGTGGACTCTTAGAATAACCTCTCTGTCAATGTCCCTCTCCGAATATCATTAGTTTTAGCAAAAAGTAATAACTTGTGCCAAATGTAAAATGTCATAAATTTTTTTCATGATGGGTTAAAGGATGAGGCAGGGATGCTAATAGACAAGTGAACAGGATTTTGATAACTCCTAACTGCAGAAATGGAACAGGCTCTGCTACTCACAGTATGTTGTCATTATGTCTTTGAATGTCTGAATTAGAAAACTTTTGGACTCATTTATGTCCTGGCATAAATAGTTTATCTTTTTCATTCAATTCAATAAAGCAAATTTCCTGTGAAGTCTTAATATCAGCCACTTGAACTAGACTGTTGCAAAATTATTTGATTTCGCAATACCAAAATGTGTAATAGTAAAGTAGCTGACCTGGTTTACTGATGTAGAAAAATAAATAAATCAGCTTTTATTCTGAGATCACCACTGAATATGAGCCTATTTGTGAAACAGAACCTATGTGTATGTATTTACTTGTTCCTGTGTAGAACTCAATCCTCATTCTCAATTACAGCTTTTGGTATTTGTTAAAGCAATAGTTATTAAGTTTATCTACCTGTTTATCTTCCAAGGCACTTGTGTGGGAATGTAAGTAATTATTGGCAGAAGAAAGGGAAGAATTTCCAGACAAAGAAAAACAATACCCCAGGCTTTTATCATACCATCCTGTCAAAATCTGTTACGCTGCAAAGACCTTCAGATGTGTGTGATAATCCTGCCTATCTGAGTGCTGAGTATTTGTGTATGGGCAGATTGCTCCCCAGTGTCCTCTGAAAATAGTGACAACATGGAAAGAAATTACTTTTTCCAGCATTTGTTTAAACCTCAGCCTATGTTAAATTCCATCTCTTGAGTTCAATGAATCAAAACTGAATGCTAATAATTATTGTATTTGCAATCCCAGAGGCTTTACAACCCTTGAGATAGAGCAGTAGCATTCAATTAAAGAGGGATGAAACTCAGAGAGCTGCCTTGTTAATTGGCCCAAATATTATGCAGTTAATGAAGTGGTTTTTAAGGCTTCTGTAAGCTCATGAGATATCTGAGTGATATCATGGCTGTGGACTCTATTAAAAAGTCAAAACCAATGAAGGCAAATAGTGTAGGTGAAAAGGCTGACACACATTCCCAGCATGGAAATGAAAATAGCCTTGATTCTCTTTTTCTCTCTGTCTTCATAACTTTTAATATGACCTCATCTTTGTAAACTTTTTTAATGAAGTGGAGAAAGTGAGTGACAGTTAAACCTTTCCATGGTAGGAATGAAACAAATGTTTGTGGACCTTCTCACAGTTCTTTATACCTCAACATCACATACAAGGCTGTATGTTGGTATTGACAATTGAAGAAGATTCTTTAGCTTTGCTCTTTGAAAGACAGGTTGCAAAAGCCCAGTATCTTGAAGAGAGCAAGAAGATGTGACAAATTTACCAAGGGAGATACAGAAGAACATACTTTTCATCAACAGCAAAATACATCTCATCAAGAGGAAGCTTAAACAAGAATGAATGGTCAAAACACTGTTTAGAAGAAAAGGTGGAACTATTCTATGAGTCAAGGGTGCAAGATACTGATTTTTGATTGAATCAATGGATTGAGCCTTGAAAATGGATAACAATTAAAAAGACAACAAAATCTAAAATCCACCAAAATCAACCTATAATTAATTAAAACTTTTGTATAATGATTGATTTTTTAAAACAATGTTATTCCAAAGTTTGGGTTTCTGTACTTGTGACAAGATTCATCTGGAATAATGAAACACTTTGAAATGCAATCAAAATCAATGTCTTTCTTTGACACAAGTCCATTATATACATTACTTTTGGCTTCTCTTAGAAACACAGCACTTCCCAAGGAGTCTTAAACCACCATCTGCAGTTAATGAATAGTGGTGGTGAGTTGACCTTGGCTTGGAGCCATGTGCCTACCAAGCTGCTATATCACTGTCCCCCTCTCAGCAGGACAAGAGGGGAGAAAATAAGATGGAAAAAAACAAGGGTCAAGATAAAGGCAGTTTAATGAAAGCAAAGCAAAGGCTGTGTGCACAAGTGAAGAAAAACAAAGGCTTATTCTCTACTTCCAATCAGCAAGAGAAGTCTGTCTCCTTTCCTGAGAAACAGGGCTCCAATATGTGTAGTGGTTGCTCCAGAGGACAGGAGAATGCCCACACCCCCAACCCCCTTTCTCCCCCTTTCCCCTAGCTTTTATTGTTGAACTGATGTCATATGGTATGGAATATCCCTTTGGTCACTTTGGGTCAGCTGTCCAGTTGCGTGCCCTCCCAAGATCTTGTGCACCTCATCCTACTGATGAAGAATGTTGGAAAAACAGCCTTGGTGCTGTGCAAGCCCTGCCCAGCAGTAGCCACAACATGGGTGTGTTATCAGCACCTTTCCAGCTCTCCATGTAAAGCACAGCACTGGGAGGGATGCTATAGGGAAAATTAACTCCAGTTAAATCAGACTAAATACAATGGTGTTTGAAATATATTGATGGCAAATGCAGAATGACTGGTTTCCCTCCTTGAGAAAAAAGATATTTGATCAGTGTGGCATTTTTCATATTTTATTTTATTTTAATCATTTTTTCTTATTTTATGTATTACTTTATAGCTACTTATTGTATGTTGCAATCTATTTCACAAGTTGTCTAGCCGACTACTCAATGTAAGTTGTTATTCAATGTAAATAAAGCTGTAGATATTTTTTAAATGAATGTATTTTAACTTGTCCAGACAGAGCAGCCATTTTCAGATATTACATGCTGGCATAGAGAACAGTCATTATTTGAACTTGAAATAAAACAAAATATTTAAATTTTATGGAAACATGTATGTTCATGGATTGATACCTTTATATCAGCTGAAATATGAAGAAAATTCAAAGAAGAAAGAAAGATTGCTTAGATAAACAGTGCTTGGTAAAGTAATAATCATGTCCTTCCCCCCTCATATACCATGTGTCAACCTCTAGACCACATGGCAAAGACTAATCTAGGTGGGCACAAACTGTGCAGTGGAATAGCAGAACAAAATGCTTACATTGCTTAGCTTTAGCATTTCAGTCAGGCAAGCTGTCACCTCATCAAAGTCTTTTACGAAACTGTCAGCATAGCAGTCTGCTTGAATGTTAGTCTTCCAGCCATTTGGGCATCAAATGTGTCCTCCTTTATGCCAGTTTGTGTATCACTCATTCACACTTCATGTTTCTACCCTGTTAGCACTTGTGATGGACTCTTGACGTTTTTGGTTTGCCATGTGGTCTGAAAAGTCAGTTTTCCCCTGTTTCCTGGGGGATGATGAGACCTTTCTGCAAATCTTTCCTTCTAATGCATGGAAGTGTGTTTCCCACCTCCCACCCCAGTCTGACCTTTATTTTCAGTAACCCTGCCTAAGTGATAACCACGAGTGGTGGTCATAATGGATGCCTCTGGTTGTGATGGCTGCATCTGTCTGAAATTCAATTCATGGGAGATAGATAACAACACAATAGCAAGGCCTAATTTGAACAATGCACCCAGCTAGCCACAGTGCTGGTCAATGTCCAACTCAAGCCCCATTTGTAAGAAAGTAACATCAGTAGTCGGTATCTAAAAATTACTATTAGTCAATTATCTTACTCCATAAATAGTTGTACTGCATTTATGTCTGGTGCAGTTTTGTTAGAAGAGGAGGGGACTACTGGCATGGCTCCTGTGCGAAGTTTTGAGAAACTCAACCAGCTTCAAGTCAGCTCTGCCTCTGACCAAAGCCAAGCTGATCAGCACCTCTGCAATAACTTATTTAAGAATGGAAAAAGCCTGTTGGATGAGTTCTTTTGGTATGAAGAGGAGTGGGATGCGAGACAACTGTGTAGTCAGTGAGGAAGCAGCAGGGAAGTGCATCAGAGTAGGCTGCAGCCTTTGGTGAGATGGCAGGCTGACACCCTGTAGATCACAATGATAATAGTGGAGCAGAATCCTGCCTGTGGCCCTTGGAGGACCCCATGCTGGAGCAGATGGCTGCACCTGAGAAAAGCTATGACTTTGAGGAAAGCTAGTGCTGGAGCAATCCATCACTGTAGTATATGGAAGACACCTATGCTGATAGGAGGAATTAATGGAGGACTGTCTCCCATGTGAGAGACAACACATGGCAGCAGGGGAGGAGTTTCCTCCCTGAGAATGTGGGAGTGGCAGAAACAACGTGGAACATAATTGGACTGACCATAACCCCCATTCCCTGTCCCCCTGCATCACTGAGGAGGAGACAGAGAGTTGGGAGCAGAGCTGAGCATGGGAGGAGGCTGGGGAAAAGTGTTCTTAAATTCCAGTTTTATTTCTCACTGTCCTACTCTGATTCAGTTGGTAAATTGGTGGTGTTTTGTTGTGTAAATGAAATTTGTTTTCCCAAGTTGAATCCAGTTTTTAGCCTGTGACTATAATTGGTGAGTGAGCCCTTTCTGTCCTTTGTCTTGACTCTCAAGCCTTCGGTTATATTTTCTCTTCCCCATCCCACTGGAGGGGGTTAGAAGTGAGCAAGTGGCTTCATGGTGCTTTTTTACATGTGGGTGGGCTTGAAACATGACAACAGTGGACATCTGAGGGCCCTACATCCCTGTGTAGCAGTAGACTGCACACCAGGATGTCGACCTGAGTAGGGATGCTTTCAAGGTTATTGAGTTTGAGAGTGTCTTAGCTGTAACATATTCTCAGCAGGTGATTAACAGAATGCAAAACTTTGAAATCCTAAGTCATGTAAAGGATTGATTGCATGTATATAAGATATAGACATAAACTATTGATGAAGTGTGGGCCTAGAATTGGATCCAGCTGCCTCTAGACTCCCCTCTGAGAAGTTTAGAATGCAAGGGGATCCTTTCTGGACCTCATGACTCAATGGGAGGATCTCCCTCACAGTTTTGTCTTTGCTAAATCACTGGTTTATATCAATAAACATATTGCTACTTTTGTCTCATGTGTGAAGTCCATCACTCCATCCACAACATATTGCTTGAAGTATATCCGTTGTAAGGCAGGCTAAGTTCCAGAGGTCCCTGGATATTCTTATAATGCATCTAGGTTTCAAGTAATTTTATTCCCTTGGCCTCCTTTCTACTTTGATATCTTATTCTGTTCTTTTAGAGATTTCATTATAGAGCTTAATCATCTGTACACCTGGGTATTTTAAACATTTTAAGCCACTGGTTTGACAGGGGAACTGCATAAGGGTATGAAATTAGGATTTGCAGTAGAATCAGGTTGTTTTATTTATTAAAATTCATCAGAAAGTGAGATCTATTGGAAGAACCTACACATAACCATTATAACAAGCGATCGATAGATCAGTAGGAATTTTGCCCTGGCAAGGAACGCTACTGTTTACCTAGGTATAATTTAGACTGAAAATGAAAAGGTTTGTTATTGTTAAAGCAGTGAAACTTCACAGCCTCCTAAAAAGGGCAATGGGGGCAATTTGCTTCCTCCTTCTCTTTTTCCATGTCCTCTCTAGTTATGTCTAGGGAGAAGTTTGTTAAGGTTTATCAGAGCATTTTTGTTAGGTGGGGTATTTTTTAGCATTTCTTTCTAATGCAGGAGCTGGTGCACTCACTGGGAATTAAAAATTTAAGAGGACTTTTGATCATTTACACAAAAAAAGAGACCTTAGCTGAATCAATTGGATCATCATACAAATCTAAGTGTTTCAACCCCAACAACGAAGTTGGATTTGCTTATATTTGCTGAGATAAAGCAAAATCTAGGAAAAAAGGAGACAAAGAGAACCAGATTGGGTTATTGCTGCTTGAGAAAAGATGTCCTGATAAGCAGCATCTTGATGGCAGCATATCTATTAGTGATTTCAGACAGTTCAGAGACATTTCTTCAGAGAACAAGTTAAACAGAAACTCCTTTCAGCAAAGGACAGACAGATGTTGATGAGTCAGAGACTGGATTATGTAACAAAAGAAGCAAAGCAACAACTGAAGCTAGTATCACTGAATAAAATGAATAGGCAAATGCAGCAGCTCAGGCCCATGCTGAAAAGACAGAAAAAAGACAAAAAGCAAACTTTTGTTCTGCTATTCCCCTGCAAGGGAAGAAACTGAAAATTGAGTGGATATGATAGAATCATAAACACAACAAATAAAGGAAAATATAATGGAAGGTAAAAAGGAAGAGGTCGGCCAAACTAGAGGCAATATGGCAGAGACTTATCATGAGATGACAGTCACATCTTTGGGTGATGATAGATGGAATCAGTGTTAATACATCTGAACATCTCCCTGTATGTGATATTTCATTGTTGCTGTTCAGGATGCAAAGAAATGATACAGCATTGAGAGACTTCTTGTTCACTTAACAGCTCTTCTCTTACTCTGAATCCTTCTGGGAATTGGCAGCCATTTCTGGCATCAATTCAGCATTTCTGCTGTGGTGTACAGCAGGGGTAATGCACTTGTGTTCTAGGATATTACACAGGCTCATAAAGTGGTGGTGGTTCGCTGCTGTATTGTGAGAGAATGTTTCACACTAGCTTCCTAGGTAATAATTTAATTATGCTGATTTTCAAAAATGGAAATCAGGGATTTCTAATGGAAAATCTTCTGTCAATTCAATCAACTAAATTAAAGCAGCTATTTAATTTAAAATTGCTTTTACAGAGTATTACATTTTCTTGCCACCATGCCTATTTAAGTTTGCCATGGGCAAGAATCTTAAAGCCTGTCTTCTCAGCAAAATCTATGTAAGATTGTTAGAGTGCTTGTGGAATCCTTTATGCTTCCCCACTGAAACATCAGATATAGTGGGGTGGGTAAGGGGGGACTGGAAAAAAAAGAGAGGGTGATCCGCATTCACATCTACCTATACATAATCTGCTTATACCTCCCCCATAGAAGTGTACTTGTCCTTAACCTCACTGTTGTATAAAACTCCAACTTTTCTTATGATAGAGATGTTTTCTTGCTACTGCAGTGAAGTCTTCAAAATGTATTCACATCACTAGTTCACTCCAGTGATTTGACATGAGGAACATAGGTATCATGGTTTGCCATGCATCGATGCAGCTTGCATCATGCTTCACTGCTGCCACATTGCTGCCTTTTCAAAAGGCAGCATGAATGAGAGAGAGCTTGAAGAAACAGGTGCTCTCAAAACCTTTGCTTGGACTTGTGCTTTGTTACTGTAGGGTGTGGGGAAGGATAAAAATTCCAGCTAACTAGCAAGTTGTGTGTTTTAATTGTTTAATTGATATATTTGGTGGGGTTTTTTTTGGTCTGTAAGGGTTCTTGAAGATTATCTGTGATTAATGGTGGGAAGCTATACCTTAAGATACTGAACTGCCTTCCTAATTTTATGAAGTTTTCACTACTCTTTGATATGATGAGGCTGTGTTGTTTAATTGGTAATAATTCTGTTTCTTTGACACTCTTCAACAGCTTTTGACTAGTTACATAAATTACTGCATTTTCTTCCTTTTATGTCAGGAATTCTGAGTTTCCAGCTGGTACTGTGTGTGTGCATCAGTGCAAAGCCTAGTTCACATTCTAAGCAAAGGTGTGTACTCAGAATATAAAGTGTTAAACTCTTTTCATATTGCTAATGAGGTGCTGGGATGAAGCAGGCTGCATCTGGCTGGATAGCATCTCACTACAGGTCCTGTACAAGAGGTTGTGTAAATTTGCAGTCACAGATACAGACCAGCCAGGCCTCTCCCTCCCTTTCTTCCTCACCCTTACGAGCCCCCTTCTTCATCTAGATAAACCCACATTTTATAACTGAAGTCTCCAGACCTGGCACCAGGACCTTTCAAACTCATGGGGCTCCCAGCTCCTTCCCATAGACTCTCTGGGAAGGCAGACTTCTGAGAAGAAATCATGGCCTGAAGGTCTTGGATGGTCTTGGATGTAGCAAACTGTATCTTACCCTGTGGTTTCAGTCTAAAGAGAAATAACATGAACTTTTCTTCTGTAGAGACGCAGAGTCCCAGATTGCCCATGCCCTTGTGTGAAAGCCTCCAGCAGTGGGCCAGGTGGAGATAGTGATTTCTTTGTAGACAGTTTCTATGAGACCTGTGGATGCAGTGGGAGCCAAAAAAGTTGCTGGAGCTCCAGCAAGATACTTTGTGAAGAGAAATTATTTAAGTGAAGAGAATGATTTCAAAGACTGAGTGATTGTTTCCACATTCTAAAGGATATTACGTGTATGGTGTAATTCTTTGGGTTTCTGTTGTGGCAGACAAACAGAAAAACATCTGTAGACAATGATGGCCCTTAATGGGAGAAATCAGAGGTGGCCATATCACAGACAGCAAGTGACCAACTTGAACGTGGGGATTGTGAACTTGCCTATTGTAGACTGATGTTGTAATTTAGGCACTAGGTGATATCAGAGTGAGCTCTATGCTCATCACTGACTGTGATGTGTGACAAATACTGTTACAGTCAGAGGGGGTAGGTCTCATTCCCTGGAACTTCTGCCCCAATGGACAAGTGGGAGGGGAGAGGGAAAATGACACAGCTAACCTTGTCTGTGCTGTGATTTTCATGAAGTGCAGACTCCCCATTCAGGAGAGTAGAGACTGGTGTCAAGGGTAGAGTATGTGCCAAAAAAATGTTCAGCTCACCTCCTCCTTTGAATCTGACTCTCACATGTTGTCTTGACAGGTCTTTGCTCCTGGTTATGCCCTTCCCTGGTTTCCCATCAGCTGAAGGAGGTCTATTTGTGCAGCACATATGTTGTGTTCAGCGAGAAGCTGACCTAAATGAGCTACTCCCTTTAGGGAATGCTTGATTTAGAGTGTCCATGGAAGAGACAGGTCTGATGAAAAGCTGTCATGATAGGGCATGAAAACACATGTGATAAAGAGGTGGTGAGCCTGAGTTAACTTCTGCCCGACTCAGAAATACTGAAGAGAATATAGATATAACCATAATTAGGATAAGGCTGTTCTGGAACTTTGGCATCTCAAATCTGCGTAATTAATTTAAAACACTCAATAGTCAGTGGAATAATGTCAGATGATTTGGATTGTTTAGCTTCAAAGACTGCCTGTAATGTTATCTTTTAATGTCCTCCTCTGTTTCAGTAACTATGGACTATACATCAGTCCATTTAGAATAGTTTGTGCTTTTTCTTTAGCAGCAAATAAAACTAGACATCAACTTAATAACGTTATTCTAAAAATTGACTCTGAGATGCTGCAGAAACTTCATAAATGAGCATAGAAAGAAACAGGTTATAAAATTTGGTTCAGCTAAGCATTTTTACATTTCTGAGAATTGCTTCCCTGGCAGAATGAGCTTTTTTTTTTTTTTTTTGATAAAACTGTTTTTAAAAGATTGTTCAAACAAACAAACAAAAAATCCTGGAATGTGTTTTGGAGAAACAAAATAAAAGAAAGATACTGAAACTGTGTAATTCCATTGGTTCCAGAAGCCCAGAGGCCTAGTAGTGCCTTTTTCATAAGACAGGAAATGAGCACCTGCCTATGACAGAGGCAACTGAACTGGGAATAGGACAAGTGAGGTGACTCACCTACAACTAAATGACACTGTCTCACACTATAAATATCAGTGGTTTCTGAGCTGCATCCCCCAAAGCAGTTACAACTCCAGCCCTGCAAAAATGTTATGGATCATTCTGAATTGTGCTGTAAAATGTTATTTATACAAATCTGATGTCTGGTTGAGGAATCTAGTACTTGTTATGCAAATAAAGTGGTCTTCTTCCCCATTCAGTCTAAATCTCATTTTCTTCCCCTTTACTAAAATTCACTGTGGAGGGTGTGCTGGGTGCAAAACACGTTCAACATGTTCAAAGATTCTTACAAGTTTGTTGCAGTTCCTGGAAGAGTTGTTTTATGAATGTGGTACAGAGATCTAGTACTGCCCATCATGACTCACTCTCAAGTCTATTTCTAGCCTACCTTATACCCATGACACAGATGAAAACATCTCACAAATTACATCTACCTTGGGTCAAGTTAGATGCAGTGCTCTGTTTCAGTCTTACAGTTGATGTTCAGAGCTACGGTATGGTAGCCCTCAGTACTTGTAAGAAAAACAGACTTCAAGTTGCTGTGGGGATGTTTTCCTCTATGTTCCTGTACTCATCTGTTATATTTTCTTAGTACAGCAGGGAACACAGGAAACTTTGCAATCCTCAATCCCCTTTGCAATCCCAGAATGTTTCATGCAAGGATATGCACATATACCAGTCACAGACATGTGAGTCATTAAAATTTATATTCTTTTACCACTTGTAACATATAGAAACCACGTTAAATGCAGTGGTATTTCCACTTTCCTACAATTGCTTATAAGTTTGCCTAAGCAGTAAAAATGTAGTGGTAGACATATTTTTTCATACATTAACAATTATACCCTTGAGATTATTTCAAGCAAAACTGCATTCAAATAGGATGTTTATTTGTTTTAAGGACTTTTAAAAAAATCAACAATTAAATACACCATCTGTTCCCCAAACAATTCTAGTTAAACATTTGAGTATACAGTTTTGAAAAAGCAGTTCTGCTAAATTGAACATTCTGTGTTGCACGTGTATAAATCCTTGAATGCTACAGGGAAGCAACAGAGTAGATAAAAGCTGGGATTTGCCACAGTGAATCAGCAGAGTTACATCCACTTAAAGTACATTAGGTTACTCTTTTCCTCTTTCTTAGCAAAGTAGAAGTTAAAAATATTACTTCCTGAAAGCTGGGTTAATCTTACAACTAGAGAGCACAACAAATGGCTCTAAAATCCCTGGGAGAGTACTTTCAGCATGTATTTATGGAAATCACTCTTCAAAGTGAGTTTATATCCCATGGATTTCTTTTTCCTGAATTTTAGTGTTAGACTAGAAACGGCCAATACTCCTATTCAAATGGCACTCTAAAACTAGGGAAGACTTGCTTATGTCATAATGCATACACGGGGAAAAAAATGGGTGATTAAGGATAATTTATAGTTTTCATTATATGAACCCACATTATTTTCAGAGCAAAGTGCTTTATTACTAATGGAAATTCATGATTGTTATTAATTACATATTTTTAATGCTTTCATTTTAACCTGTCATCAGTTTCCCATAGCAAAATGATGTGTTCCAGCTTTGAACATTCCGAACTTTACTTTGCTCTTAAATTGTGTCAAAGTTTTCCTTTGGGCAATTGGGTTTTTGGCAAGCATTTCTTCCATTTAACACTAAACATCCCATCAGTCTTCATCTTACTTCCTTGAACTACTACTTTTAACTTGTTTTATCTTTTTCTAGGGTAGAAATACCTTGAGAATACCAAAGCAAATTTTAAACTGTTGTTTCATTGCCCATATTATTATTGGGTGCTAATTTGTGCAATCATGAATAGGAGATGAATTCAATATCCTCATATTTTTGTTTGCATGAATTAATTAATTAAATCTTCCTCCAGGTATTTTTTTACAAAGTCTGGCAACACTTCAAGAAATAATTCCTTTAAATTTATTGTATTGTATTTGACTTGTCAGAATGCACCTTCAGAAATCAATCTGTATATGCAAAACAGACATGGAGGCTGAACCACTTTGCAATCGCAGATGGCAGGACAGATGTTACAAAGGTATTACTGTTATAGAGAAACATCAGCTCTCTGAGGAATGAATATATTATCTTCAATGTAACCTGAAGATGCTTTACTGGTATTTTAGAGGTATTTCACAGCCATGACTAGGAATAAACTTTACATAGAAACATAGAAATGTTTGGGTTGGAAGGGACCTCTAGGGGTCATCTAGTCCAACCCATCTGCTGAGAGCAGGGACATCCTCAACTAGAGCAGGTTGCACAGAGCTCCATCAAGCCCCACCTTGAATGTCTCCAGGGATGGGGCCTCAACCACCTCCCTCAGCAACCTGTTCCAGTGCTCCACCACTCTCATGATAAAGAACTTCTTCCTTACATCCAATCTAAATCCACTCCTTTCTAATTTGAAACCATTACCCCTCGTCCTTTCACTCTAGGCCTTTGTAAACAGGCCCTCTCCAGTCTTTTTAGAAGCTCCCTTCAGGTACTGGAAAGTGGCTATTAGGTCTCCCTAGAGCCTTCTCTTCTCCAGGCTGAACAATCCCAGCATCCTCAGCCTGTCCTCATAGGAGAGGTGCTCTAGCCCCTGATCATCTTTGTTGCCTTTTGGACCTGATCCATCAGGTCCCTGTCCTTCCTGTGCTGATGGCTCCAGAGCTGGGTGCAGTATTCCAGGTGAGGTCTGACCAGAGCAGAGTAGAGCAGTGGAATCACCTCTCTCAGTCTGCTGACCACACTTCTTTTGATGCAGCCCAGGATGTGACTGACCTGGGCTGCAAGCACACACTGGCTGCTCATGTCTTCCTTC
>JANIJG010019695.1:14008-24009 GCA_024611175.1 Megaceryle torquata | reverse complement strand
GACGTGAATAAAGCAAACATATAATCTAATGTATGGTTGTTGGGTGTGGGGGCGGGGGGGGGGGGGGGGAAAGACCATGTTTAGAGAATGTGTCCTTCTGGCTCCTGTCAATGTCCCTTTGTTGGACAACTGTTGTCACTAGACGAAGGTAAAACTTACACTGAGAATACACTTGGGAAACAGCATAGGCAGAAAATTTCTTTCTTAACATTTCAGGTCATGAGCTAAAAGACCTGGAACTTGGTTTGAACACTGTTAATATACAGCTGTCAATATTATGAGCTTTCTGAAGCGATGCAGGCAAACTGGCTCTTCCTGTGGGCTAGGAAAGAATCAGAAACATCTATGTACACACACACTCCATGGGGACCACTATGACGAGCCAAGTGAATCCCAGACACAGAGGCTGAAAAAATATTAAAGGGCACAAGCACACTGAGCCCACTAGCTCTCTTGGTAAAGCTGTTACAATGTTAAATTGCCTCACATATCTCAAATTGTTTTTTGCTGCAAGACTGAAATTGTCTGACTTTCAGCTGTATTCTGCTGGACTGCACACAGCTTTGTTAGCGAGGTGGAAAAAGATCCCTTCCCTGCAAGCCTTTCTGTATGCAAGTGTGGTCATCTAGCTGTGCCTTCCCAGTCTCTTTGTTAAACTGGTTGAGTTCTTTCAAAATCACATGTAAAAGAATGGTTTCCTGCTTGGGCCATTTTTATGTCTCTCTTTTGAAGTCTTTTTTGTATCTGCGTTCATTCACTGTGAAAACCAGCTGCTTCCTATGCTGTGCATGGCACCAGATAACTTATATTTTCTTCAGTGTTCCTCAGGAGTGTGCTGGTGTTTCAGGATCATCTTATTTGGGACAGGGACTGGGAATGAGTCTGGTAAGATGGATATTCTTCCCTCTATCTCATATATATAGAAGTGGGAGTTTCCAGAAAAGAATCTGCATGGTTGCTGTGTTTTTCTTGTGAAGAAAATTGAGGTATGGCAGAGGAAAAGTTTTCTGACAAGCTGAAAAGGAGGATACGGTTCAGTCAGATGAAGTGAGAGGAAGGAAGGAACAGTGACAAGCAGTCAATGGCTACAAGGATGGAGGTGGGAGGTGAGCATCCTAGAAATACAGAACCCTGGGGCTCAACACAAACGTAAGAAAGCTGTGATTTCAGCATCTGGTCAGGTGAACTGGACCCCACCACCTCCAGCACAGGTCCTGGATATGCTCCTTTTATCTGAAAGGCTTTTCTATCTCTTTTTGAATACATTCAGATGTCACACGTAAGTGGTCATGTAATGCCTCCAAGTTTACTGTCACAGCTTTCTCAAAAAGGAGCACTCTTATCTAGATAATACTAATCCTGCTGCCAACTGTATTAAAACTTTCAGTGGGTTATAAACATTTAATTAGAGAATACATTACTTTGAAGCAATTGTTTGGCTTCCTCATTATTTACCGTTCCGCTAAATTTTATGTCATTTGCAGTTTATCAGCAAAGATTTTCTGTCATTCTTTATCTTTCATATCTGTTGTATTTTATAGCACAATACAATTATGAAACAATAATCTGTTGTGGGCTATATGAAGACATTTGTTTTAGTTACTTAAAATAAAGTATCCAAATTGTCATGGAAGCTTTTACAAATAATGCAAAAGAAAGGACAAGTAATACAATAAAAAATATGAAACCTGAAATCTTCTCCAAACCATGGCCAGTCAGTTCTGCACTGCTGTAAAAGATAAGATAAAACGAAATTCTCTCTTGGCTCATAACCTTCTCAAGAAACAAGAGAATATAGCTCTGAGTGTTATTCTGCCCTTCAGATCATCCAGCATGGGGCTCTTTCAGATTAGCTGAGGGCAAAGTCCAAGACTGCTTTGCCACAAGGACTCATTAAAACAGGTAGTGCTAAGTCTGAGTGCTTCTGCCACACTGTATGTGACATGAACCAGCTCCCTCTAACTTTCCTGAGAAAGGCTTAAACCCCATGAGCACCAAGAAATGTCTCATGCAGCACACACTCTAACAACCCTTCTTAAATAGAAGTTATCATTTTAATGCAAAAAAAATGGTAGACAATTCAGGACTGCTGCAGTGTTTCCAGAACAGCCTGTGTATGGTGGCCTTGGGTTCCACAGACCTTGATTAAGTGGTGTTTGGGGTGCTGTTATGATCATAATTCCAGATGCATTGTGACAGCAAGTGGGATTCCCTAGGAAAGAAACCAAGGTTACCAGGCTACTTTGCATGTACAAGCTTTCTGATAGTAGAAATACCGCAGTTTTCGTGTTCTGATGATGAACATAATTCCTTCTGTTATCCAAAGTGTATCCTTTCAAAAAATCAGCATATTTTATGGTAGGATTTGTCCACAATCCAGAACTTCTCTTACAACCTGTATTATTACAAATGACCATTCAAAAGTTGTGCACCATCAGTCAAAGTATTGAATGAAGGACAAACCCATTTAAGAGTCACCTGGCTCAGTTTCCTGAGATTTTCAAGGATGTCAGATGTATAGATAGCTATGTTGGAGAACTATCTTGATTTATGAAGTGTTTTATTTTAAATAGGTTTTACTTTTTGAAATATGCCTGGACTATGTTAGATTTTCAATATTTTAGCCACTGCTGTGTTGAAAAGTAATGATTAAACATATCAGATGCATAAGAAATCCTGTTTCAAGGCTGTTGATCAGTTAGATAGACAGCTCACTATACTGAATAACAAGTGTTATTCCCCTGACATTATCCTCCAGTGCAGTTTAAAGCATGCTATATATCCTTTATGACATTATTTATACAATGTTAACCAATGACCTCTATTATATGGCTATACTGAATTGTTATGAGACTCAGTGGGAACCACAGCAGATGTCATTTATTTCTAAATGTAAAGTGCAAAATTAGAATTAAGTTCATACTAAGTTGCCTGTCACTTGGGTGCTATTAGCAAAATAGTTTGAGTATGCTGCATTGAAGTGTTTCATATGTTGAAAAAGCATTTTTCTCTGAAAGTGCGAGATTGTAATATAGAAATCATTCAGCTGTTCAGTACTCAGATTGAGTTGACTATGTAGTTCTTCCCTAGAAATCTTTTAATATAAGACTGTGTAGTTAGGTGTTATCAGACTTCTTTATCTGCAGGGAAGCCCCATGGCTCTTTTTGTCAAAAGCCTTGCTGGTTTGGATTCAGCTGCAAGAATCAGTGCTTCCTACAAGGCCACATTTCCAGATGGAATTGAGAGCCCTGTTGCGCAGATGTCAGCTGTGTGCTCATTCCTCTTACTGCTCTAAAGGGACTCCTGGCATGATTAAGGATTAATCAACAGAATAAAAGTTTGCTTGGGTCAGGTCTCAATTCCGGAATGTGATTGTTTCATTGCTTGTAAAAACAGGTTGTGATTTGTAATATTACAAAATATAGTAGTAAATAAACAAGGCTGTTGTGGCTCTGAGGTTGGTTGAGGATTAATCGTGAATTCCAGTTTGTGAATTAGAACTGGCAGGCTGTGCAAGACTTTCAAATCTAGTGCAATGGATCTCCTGGGAGCTATTTCAGCTTTTCTAGTTATGCGGCAGCACTGATGTTGATTGTATAAGAAGCCAACAGATTTAGGAGGGAAAGAACAGGGAGGCCAGGTATAGTAAATCAAAAAGTTATTCCATGTTACAGAAAACATTTGGGAACATTGTTTGGTACTTCCAGACTGTGAAATTTAACCTTTAGTAGTGATTGTAGTACCTGATTATCTCCTTTGAAGTAAAAATGAAACCAACCAGTAAACCATTAAAGTTATTAAATATTTTGGTCCATTCTCCTAACTGTCATGAATCTGATGACTTCTTGATCATATATTAATTTTTATTGGTATACCCTTTTCCCTTATATTTTTTTTCTCTATTGAGACTGATTATATTTCCCCAATTAAATCTATTCCCAGCTGCAGTTAACACATATGCCTTGATAATAGTTTGGGATTCACATTTTAAATGCATTCCATTTTCTAAAGAGGCGAGCTGCTTAGAAATGCATGTGTTCATTAAAGTTTGGTTACTGAGGAAGTGTCACAAAGAGGTTTCACTTTGCTTGCTGAATCACTAGAGGGAGCTCCCGGTGCATGGGAAGGGAAGGCTTAGTTTCAAACATCACACAAAACTCAAGGAAACAGGAAAAAAATACCTTTCCCAATAGACAATGATTGCTAAGTGTCTGAAACAAACAAAGAAAAAGTAATTTTTTTTCTTAATTAGCGTATTTTTTATGCATTTGTTTTCCAATAATACAAGCCTCACAAACTAATAGCTACAGCATTTAAAGACTGATAATGGATAGTGTCCAGTTAAACCCTTTGCAAGTAGAAAGCTTGAAAAATGCATAATACTAATGCCTGTGAGCCTTTTTAAGCAATAACAATCAAGATACGTGGCTTTTTTAAGTGGTTGGTTTGTCAGAGCCAATGGATAGATATCCACTAAGTTGCAACTAAACCTTTTCCTCTGATGCAATGCAATGGTTCTAAAACACATAATGTCTCTGTAAGTCCACTAATCTGATGTCTGTCATTCCTACAGAGCAATGGCTCTTATGGTGATAAAAGAAGGATCATTTTCGATGGGTATAGGGGCATTCAGGTGGCAAAACAGAAAGTGGTGTGAATACAAATACAGTGAGCATCTTCAGTGTTTATAATAAGCAAAATTGCTTCCAAGGCCCAGGCATTAGGAAGGCATTTTGGTCTGGCATACATCTGAAAAAAAATTCGTTTATTTTCACTGTTTTTAAAAAGATGCCTTATGTTTATATTACATAAGAAGCTGTCAAATGGTGTAATATCAGTAAATAGGTAGCATTTGTACCTCTGTTGCATAAATGAAGAAGTTGACTAAAAAAGGGATGAATAGGTTCTTACAGTTCAGTGCTTTCATAGTTCTATGCAAGACCTTCTGATTCTGCATTTCAAGCACAGCCTATATACACATACCCTGAGTCCATGGGCATCTTAGGGAAACAAGATCTGACACTGAGTGTAGCAGCTGCTGCTTGTTGCAGTGTCAGGGTATCACAGGTTTCTAAGACAAAGGGACTTTATTGTCTCAGAACACATTTATGTTTGTAACTACAGGATTTACCATCCCTAATTTCTCAAAGAAGACATACTGATACATCTTAACAGTTGTACAATGCCCTTCATTATACCAAGCCATGACAGCCCAATCTGGAGAAAAACTCAGTTTACTCACTGAACCTGCAAATACACAGAAGTGCTCTTATTTTATCTCCCAGAATAATTTTAAGTCAATGGAAGTTCTACAAATGCGCACACATGAGCATAAAGAGCACTAAGACAGAGCTTGTATTTTGACCTAAGTAGTGGTCACCAGAGTCATTCCATTCTCAGCCAAACAATATATAAAAGCAGCATTTTAATATCAGCTATACATATCTGCTTTCCTAGTACAGTAGGTTTTTCATATGTTCATCTTCTCTGGACATTTGTTTTCATGGATAAAGTAATATTTAAAGTATGTTTCTCGGAAATATTATATCTTACATTACGTTCTTATATAAATACCAAAAAGCAACATACTGTGCCATCGAGATTTCCGAAATTTTATCAAATATGCTTGTAATATGCACATTGTAGTTGTATAATGTTTAGGGAAGATTGCAGTGAACTATAAGTTCAGCAGCACTCAGTGGTTTGTACTGGGAGTGAAATTCATAAAATGTTTCTTTCAGTCCTGTTGTTTCTTCATATTGTAGGCCACATGTCGACAGTGATGCAGAAAACAACAACAAAAAAGTCTGTGTATTTTCACGTAGTGATTAATGATATAGAAATGTATGGATCATTAGAATAAACTAGACCATCTTAGAATTGGAAGGCAATGTTCATCATTGACTTCCACAGTATTCCCTGGGTGATACTGTGAGGAAGAAGGAGAGAAGATTTTTTTCTCAAAGCTGTTGTTATCTAATTAGCACTGCTATAAAGGTGCATGTATTGCTAGGTATGTATCACTGTTATATGATGGCCATTGTTTAGTGAGTGGCATTGTAAACAGAGTGAAGCACTGTTCAGTTTAACAATCCCTTCCTGAACTATTTCCTTGTGGTACATTTTTTGAAGAAAACATACTTCAAGGTCATGTTAATCTAATAATGTTATGTTTGTATATGAAAATTGCAGTAAAATCCCCTCACTGCTTTCTAAGACTAGAGGTTAAAAAGACAGTTTTTTCCTACAGTGTTTTTAATGGAAGAAGAATATGAAATATTTTAAGGCATTTCCTCTAAGAATTTTGAATACTGGTTTCAGAAGGATCTATTTAAAGCTACTCAACATGTATAAAAGCATCAAAGAAGTACAGAGAATCAGGTGAAATAAGTGAGAGAAAAATCTCACAAAATCTTATTCTGTGTTGCATTAGGATGAATCTTCTATGATTTTGAATAAGGCTAAAATTCTCTTTTTTATCTGTTATAACCCAAATGTTTATTGACAGTAAGTTAATAAAACACAAATAAAACTTTCTGGTCATATATGTCCACATATATTTTTCTTAACAAGACCAAAATAACAAAAAAAAAAGGTTGTGATGCACATATGTCACGGTTTAAGGTCAGAGTGTCCCCTTAGACCTATAACAGATGCTCTCTGTTAACCCCTCTCCCTCCCCAAAGGGGAAGGGAAAAGGAATAAGGGAGAGAGACTTGGTAACTCTAAAAGGAAACTAGAACAGCTTTAATGAAAATAATAATTTTTAAAATGGAATATATAAAAATATATACAAACCCAGTATTGAACCCACCCCCCCGATGGTAATTACATCACCATCACCATTGAAGCTGTGGAGCAGGCACCAGGAGAGTCCCAGACTGGGCCCAGCAACACATGGGAGCTGTGTTCAGGAGCTGGATTCTGGTACCGGATCCAAGAACACACAGACTGGGATCAAAGGCAGAACAGACATAGTCCTCCTCAGATGCTCCAAGGAAGAAATTGGAAGAAGACCTGAGCCAAGATGAGCAAAGCTGGCATAGCAGGCTGAGAGGGCAAAGAGATGGGAGTGACCCTCCAGATCCCTCAGCTTTATATTGAATATGACATATATAGAATGGAATACCTTGTTGGTCAGTTTGCGGTCATCTGCCCTGTCTGCTCCTCCCTGCAGGTGTGGCTTTTTACTTTCTGCATCCCCAACGTGGTACACAAGATCCAGCAGTGGCCTTGGTCTGCACACCAATGCTTGGTTGTAACCAAACATTTGGTGTTGTCACTGGTAGGAGTAGGTGCTGCCTGGGAAAACAGGCTGCTAACTTCAGCCAATGCAGTTAGTTAGAAGAACTGAGCTGAAAAGTAAAATCACTGAACAGAATTAGTTCTGTTCTTTTTCAAACCAGGACAGCATATTTTACAACACTAGAAAAGCTCAAAGAGGAATTAAGCACACATTATTCTGTGGTGTTTGGTTTCTCAAAAAATACTGTGTGTTCTTTTCAGTCCTACTTCTGCTGTTACCACATGGCTCTGATAAGGGGAACAAACAGTAAGGAAGCACCTAGCAACAGTTGTGCAAAATGACACGCTGTACAAAATAACACGCTTGAAACTACAAAAACAATGTAGTCTTTAGTAACATAGTCCAAGAATACACAAAACAAGTCTGAACAGCTATAGGACTACAAGGCAAGCCAAAAAGCAACAAGGTGAGAAATACAAAGATGAGGAAGACTTCAATCTTCCTCCAAGAGACCACCAGAGGATGACAAGAGCCTGCTGCCATGTGGATGTGTGCATGTGATAATGGCCAGAGTTATGATTATGACTTCTCTGAATTCTGCTGAATATGTAATAGGTTTCCTGGATATGTAATGCATATGTTTGTCATCTTTCTGTAAGAATTATTTTTTTCTGAACCCTGGTGTGTGTGTTAGGAGGAGACATCCCCCCCATGTGCCCGGTGCCACAATAAACATACCTGCTTTATAACCTTTCATGTCTTGTGGATTTTGATTCTGCATGTCAGTTCTGAAATATATATCATAGAGACGGGAGATTTTCTGTGATGCAATTACTCCTCAGATTTTCTCTCCCAGTTGAAAACAGGCTGCTCAACAACTTAAGCAGTAAATTGTAACACAATTTTAGCCAGAATTTGGTGGGAAGCATCCATGATGACCCCAGCTTTTGTCCCAGCCCATGCTTTCAGTGTAGCTCATGCAATGATGGGAGGAGGATTCTCAGCTTTGCTGTATACGGCAGGTCACAATTTAGCTCAAATGTCAGCTGGTCTTCATAACACCTCAGTGAGGTAGGTAAAGGTTAGTAACTTCACTTTACGGGAGAGCAGACTTAACTAGGGAAGAAGTGAGTTTTATGAGTTCTTATAGGGAAGCAGTGACAAAACTCCTTTTATAACTGAGATGTCACATCCCACTACTGCACAATGTCTTGGGCTCAAAGCCCACAAAAATCAAGCTGTACAACTCTTATAATTGAAACTTTAGTAAACAAGATAATTAACACAGGTCTGGTGTAGAATGCCAAGACTTAATAATGCTGTCATAAAGTTTAATTTAAAGCCTTGAAACATACAGATAATTCAAGAAACTGTAATTATCTCTCACTAATATTTTTGTGGCCATTTTGATCAATAGTACATCATAAAGTTGATTTGACAAGTTGGAGATATGTTTCGTTTTGTAGGAACAAATGTACTGAACTCATGGTTATGTGTGCACTGTGTCTAGACACCAGGGCTATTACAAGGAAAATTACATTTTCATTTCTATTGCAAACTGTCTTGTTAATCTACTCAATATTTCCTTGCCTAATCATTTTGTCCAGCAGTTCCATTCTTTAAAGAAGGTCAAACAAGCTCTTTTCAATGTTATTGCCTGCTGTAGCTACAATATAGGTAATAATAATCATAGCTCATTACTATCATGGAAAAAAAAAATACCCACCATCCTTCTTTGTAGTGAATCTGGCTGGTATTTTAGAACATACCAGTTTACTGTTAGACTTACATCATTTTAGCTGGCATGCAGTCTTTTCCTCAGGTTTTTTTTCCAACATAAAAAAGAATAAATGTATTAGGGAGCAAGAAGTAGTGAGCTTCCATTCCCTACAAAGTCACGTTGGCCTTTGTGTTCCCTACTTTTCTAGTACCCACAAGAACTGTAAAAGACAACTAGCCATTTCCTCTTCCTTTCTACTCCAGCTGTGAAAGAGATAAAGAAAAGATAAAATTTTACTTCCCAGGACCAAATGGAAGTTCCCATTTCCAGTAGGGCTTATGGATATGAAGCCTAATGGCTTGGGAACAGGGTCTTTTATGAAACAGAAAAAGTGCTTCTGCATCTTCTCTGACTGGGAAAGCAATGGAAACCCAGGTATTTGATCTTCTAGAAGGCAATATAGGTCATATCATCATTATGATACAATCACCAATACAGTCATCCAGAAGAAGAAAAGGATGTGTAGAATTGTCATTACCAAACCACATTTTTAAAGAACATAGGTATGGAAAAAGGTTTCTTGTTCTGAACACAGCTTTCAAGAAGATGCTTTAGCTTCCAGACGAGTGACCAGGTCCAGGAGCAAGACAGCACTTCTTGTTGGATCGTTTGGTCATTTCCTGCTGTCTTGTTTTAGGTGTCCCTTTGTACAGATGACTGTGATGTGCCTCTATAAATGACTAAATCACATGCAATAATAATAAACATTGGCTTTATCATTTATAGAAGGAACTGCTTCAACATTTCTTTCTGATTCATTGACTGATAGGACAAGAGGAAATGGATTCAAGTTGAAGGAGAATAGATTTAGATTAGATTTTAGGAAGAAATTCTTCAGCATGAGGATGGCAAGACATTGGAATAAGTTGCCCAGAGATGTTGTGGCTGCCCCCTCCTTGGAGGTGTTCAAGGCCAGGTTGGACAGAGCCTTGTGTACCCTGATCTAGTTGGGAGGCGTCCCTGCCCATGACAGG
>JANIJG010019695.1:0-12829 GCA_024611175.1 Megaceryle torquata | reverse complement strand
GGTGCCAATGAGAGAACTTCTGTGACTAGTAGCATGAATAGTGCAGTTTAAGAGCAACAGAGATACAAGTTCTTGTGGATTGCTGGTGATAAATTCACTGTCTTCAAAGCATGTGTAGGTATACCAAACATGTTACATTAAAGAGAAGCTCAGTAAAATTTCGAAGTTTCCTGGGGATATACTCGTAAAGTCCAGATCTTGCCCAAAGGCATCCCTAAGGGGGGAAAGCAAAGTTCAGCCCATTGACTGATCCCAGGAGTCAGATCAGTGATAGTATCCACCCTGACTTGTCCACGATGATGTCTCCCCTGACATCCCCTCTTACTTAAACAATTTTTATAATATTTTTTACCTTCAAGGTGGAGCTCGAGTGACTTTAGTCATAAATACCTTTATTATGATTGGTGTAAATTTATCTCGCTTTGCTTTCACAAACTCAGTGAGGGGGTGGTAGCACTTTGGGATGGAGGTGTGTTTTGTTACATTATGATAAGCAAAGTTCAACCAAGGACAGTAATTTGTCAAAAACTGCATCAAACAGGCAGCTTATCAGATCTGTAGTACCATCAAGTTCCCATCTCTGCCATCATCTCACAAGGCCTGTCCGTGGAATCTTCCCACCACTCCATTCTCCATGCTGTGTGCAAGCAGGGTTGTCTAGGGAATAGTTCTGAAATGGATTCCTTGCATGTCAGTTGTGCTTTACCCTGAAAGTTTCTCTGATGTTATACCTTTTCTTAATGTGTGAACAATGCTACACCTTTAATATGGCTTTAATTTTTAAGTCACCTCCAGTCATTATTCCACAATGCTGATTCTTGTAAACCTTGCCATGATAGTGCCTTGTACTTGTCCTGTGTCATGCAGCTCAGGGCCTCTGTTATGTTTCAAATCAACTTAAACCTGCAAATATGTGGTTCTGAATATTTCAGGGCATTTTATAAACCATGTTCAACTTTACCAGCTGCCTCTAACTTAATTCAGTAGGATTACAAAAATTTTGCGATTCTGCAAAAGGATGTGGTCAGTCATAAGAGCAACCAGCATCTAAATGACGTGCATATATTTATGGAGTTTTGTTCTTTATAGAAGATCATGCTGTCCTAATCTCCAGCTATAGAAATCTTAGATAAACTTTCATTCATATCCATTTACATTAAAAAGTTAAATACAATTATATAGTTTTTGTTTACCCATTTGGAGGTATGATGTTTACCATGTAGAAGAGGTATCAGGTGGTCTTTTGAGAACTTGCTGAACAGTGGTTCACACAGACTTAAAGTATACTTTACCCTCTCCTGAAAAATGTGTATTTGACTCCATCTAGGTACTTTTTATTTCTAGAAAGTACTAAAGATATCAAGCAAGGAGTATACCTTACTTTGGTATATTTTAAATGGAAATGGTGAAAAAGTTTGCTTTTCTGCCTGTATCCAGTCCTTTCTACCACCAATTATCCTAATAGAATCAATAAAGCTTTGATTATTTTATATATAAACAGATATTTACAGCTGTATCTAATGGTTTAAGAAAAAAATAGACATCCAATGTCATTTTTGTGCACTGAAGGAGTTTCATCAGCTACTCTTCCCAATTGTCCTGAAGTTCGAAGGGAAGTTTCTCAGCAGGAGGTGTAGAGGTTTTTATAACTCAGTGAAAATTGCCATGGTTAATAACAATTTCTAATGAAGATGTAAAGGCCATGTGAATAAAAGTAACAGAGAAAGAACTAGAAAAAGAAATTGGTCTCCTATAATAAAGTTAGAATATAATTCTGGCCTTCACTGTGACAATGGTTTGCTCTCTCAGTTTTCCTTAAATTTGTTCAGGATACATTAAGACTGAGCTACTCCCAAAGAAAAAGTGTGCTTATGTAGTTGTTTCCTACAAGAATAAAGGCACAGTTGTACAAAAACTGATGAGCTGAAGTAGATTCTAACATTAAACACAAGTAGACCTTTCCTCTTGTTATAGTGAGTCAACATTTGAAATAGGAAGTGTGTCAAATTATTGTTTGTGCCCTTTCCTTTTTCTATATGCTTTATATTATCATGATCCTTATTCAGATGAGATGTAATAAAATTTAGAAAAGAAACAAATGTGGAGATAAATAAAGGACTACCTAGATAATTATTTTCCTTCCTCCACCTTAGTTTACATTAAGATGTAGTTCATTCCTAGTTTTGGCTTCACAACAAATGAAATGTTCCCCACTTGAAACTAAGAATCAAAAAGGCATTGTCAGCTTGAATTTGGCCCTAGATTTAAATTTAACAAAAAGGAAGATTTAACTGAAACTAATAGTTTCAGGAAAGCTTTTGTAATTAATAAGACTTGAACTGTCCCATGTTGGTAGACAGAGATTCTCTTGCAGTCTTTGAATCCCAAATGTTGCAACATCAAGGATATGACTTTGAAAGAAAATGACTTTAAAGCAAAATTAAACAAAAATAAATTGATTTTTGCTTTCCACTGCCTGTTGTAGAAAATTTGAAACAATAGTCAACAAAAAGTAAAAATAAAATAAAAATGTCTTTCTCTTTAAAAATTTCTCTTTTTTTTTTCTCTTTAAAAATCAATTATCATAGTAGAAATATAAATTGGTTTATAAGGTATTTAATTTAAATAGCAGAAATTTTGTTAATAAACATGAGGAAATGGTTCTTACCAAAGCTTACTGATCCAGAAAAAAATTACCAGGTAATTGGTTAGTGCTTTTACCAAAGACTTGTAACCTTTTTTGAATACACTGCACAAAATGTACCTCTTCACTTGAAATTACTGTTTCCTGCTGGTAAAGTATCATTTTCCTTCTGACACTCATCATGTTTCTAGTTCAGTCTTGTGCTTAGTTATATAAATATAAAGACATTTTATTGATACTAATTTCCATTCTGCATTTTTAAGAATTACTTACAGTTGACTAATTCTTCACTATCATGAAGCCCTTGGCAAAAATAGGTAGCACAAAATAGGTAAAAAATGTGTCTGTCTAATATTTTCATGGTGCTATGTCTTAGGCATCTTGTGAATGGAAAGAACAGTTTTGATAAAATGTAAGAAATAACATAACATGCATTGTTATAAAAAATAATTGAATAACATTCTGGTTCAAAGTATAATTATCAATCTTCTAGAAAGCCTAAATACAGTGGGCATCAATTCCCTAAATGCCCCTGTCATTCTTGATCTCGACTTTCCTAAATTCCTCTAATTCCCTAAATGTAATCTAAATTCCTTATAGTCCTATATAGCTATGTCTACACACAGTCATTTGCACCCCATTCTGCCAGAACATTCAGGAGGAAGGTCCTAACTATCAGGATTCTTTCCTCTTAATCAGTCTCTTGAGGCTGAAGAAGGAGCATCCTGTAAAGCTTGAGCCAAGAGTGAGTCTGGATTTTCATCACTTTGAGAAACAAGGACATCTTAAAGTTTAACTTACATTTTCCTCAGGAATGTTATATGCGGAGAAAATCTGAGTTTTGACCTTGCTTAGAAACATTAAGATATATTTCTTTTCATTGAGAAAATACACAGTGAGTTCAAAAAGTTAACCTAGATCATCTACTGAGGAAATAAACCTTCCTGAAGAAAATCAACTCTCTGAATTGAAGGTGGCAAATGTGGGGTACTGTTTTGATATATCTCATACATTCTTCTCTACTTCCTCACAATTGATCTTTCTACTGTTGCACTGGGACAAAAAAATGAACACAAAATGATTAGAAGGAATGCTCTATAAACATTAAATTGGAAGGAAAATTCTTTAAGCCAACAAGTCAGAGCAGCAATGTGTATAATAGATATATCACTGAAATCTGAAACAGGAAACTTATGTGAAAGAGAAGTATAACAATGATTGAATCTTTTGATAAATGGCACCTGGTGTTTGTTTTTTTCTGTGACTGGGCCACTCATTTGCTTAGGACGTACTGTAGGAATTCAGACTCTTTTAATAATATGTATGCATTTTACATATCTGTGAGACAAAATTCTTTTTAGGTTTATTAGACCAAAACCACCTGTAATCATTGCTCTCCTAAGAAATTCTCCAATTGCTAGAGTATCCTTATTCTCCCTCTGCTTCCCATTTGGGGCAGGGATCTTTCATTCTGTCTGTGAACTGGAAAATGAGGCCCTTCTCCTGCATGCAGGAAGTGCAGGTTCAGTGAATCTTGCATGGAGGAGAATCTAAGCTCTAGTGTTCTACTTTGAGGATGGAAACTGTGTTTGCTGCTTTCAGTTCCATAATATATATTTATCATGGTTTCATTTTGGATAAAGCATATATATATATATATATGCTAATATACTTATGTTTGTGCTTATATACTTAAGCTCTTCTCCTAAAGCAAAAGTTTGGAGAAATTTGATGGTGCCAATTCATCTTTCATCCCAAGATATTTAAATCATTAGTCAGTACAGCATGAATGCTTCTTTTCTCACTCTGGAAGAGGTGTGGGGAGTTCTGGCCTAACATCTTTTGGAGCTGCTGTGGCCTCCTGTTTTTCTCCTCGACACATCTCTCTCTGGTAAATGCATGCTTTGTTTCAGTGATCTGATAAATGGTGATTCTATCTGCAAGTGGGGAACTTTGAATTTAGGACTATATTATAAAAAATATCCAGATTAAAAACCTGTTTCTGGCTTACAGATTTTTGAAATAAAAAAAAATGACTCAGTGTCTGAAGACAATAAGAAAGTCACTGGACCATGTCCATAAGGTTTGTTATACCAACTCTGCAATGAGTCTACTGAACTTGATGGATTACACTTTTACTGGAGAAGATGAAAATATGTCTGTATTTGGTACATACATATGATAAAATTATGAGACCATGTAATATTTTTTTTTTGTGGCCAAGCTTTGAAGAATTCAAGTGTTATAGAATGAATACTGAGGTACTGAATGAATCATTATTGTAACAGACATTTTCCTAGAGGTGGTTTGTGAGATGATTTGCCTGCAAAAAGATAGCTGACCCATTTCATTGCCTAAGAACTTTGCTTTGTACATCAGATATATTGAGTTTAGCAATTGTAATTATCAAATATTTGCCTTTGCCTGGCAAGTACCAACATAGTACATTTATATTAGTGTCTTTTAAAACTACTTCTAATAATTGGTTTTAATATTTAATTAGTTCATAATTGCAGTACATATTCAGAAAAGTAAAATTTACAACAGTAAATTTCTACCTTGAAAATGGTGACAATTATGAAGTAATAGGAACAAACATAAGTGATATATATTTTTAGTTTGCTCATTGAAATTGAGGGGATGAATGTCACAAAATTATTTTTTTTCCAAGTGATAATTCAGATCACAACTCCAAAGGGGTTGGAAGTCTCAGCCCTAAATGACAGTATTGTAAATATGAGGCAGGGGCTGAATCTCAAAATGAAAACTCACAGCAGACATTACTATAATATTCCATCAACCCCACATGTAGATGATGATAAGTTAAATGAAGTAATGAGAGTCCTCACTGACTTAAACAGGTTCAGGATCAAGACCCTTGTGAACTAAGTATGCATTTCCATATGCTGGGTATGTAATTGTAGAAAGAGACTCCTCAGTCCTAATGAATTCATACCAGTACTGGAGCTGTTTCATTTTTGATAAAATGTGTCTGAGGAATGGGGTACGGATATTTTCTATCTTCAGGGGGATGAATTTTTACATCATGTAGTCATTCTACTTGTGCCTTCCAGAATATGATTTTCCAAATTTTCAATGGCCATGAGAGCTGTTGTGAGAAAGCACCTTGGTGGCATACATTAGACAAAACAAGTCCTTTTGTTTGACAGTTCTTCATCTTCCTGGCACCATAGTTTGATGTATTTTCATGGAATGGTATTTTCCCCTCTATTATAGCTCCTTCAGCTACGGATCAGGCTAAGGGGAGCAACTACACTATCAGCAGATTCAAATTAGTTCTTTTATTTGTTCTTCAGTATGTTTTTTCTTTTTTTTTTTTTTCCTTCTGATTTGTATGCAACAAAAATTTTTGTTCCCAAATGCTGAGGTACATGATAAATGGAAAAACGTGTTTCTGTGCCCATCTGACTAATAACATGACATCAAAATATAAATTTACAGTAGAAAAAAAATAAAGAAAAAAAAAGTACTATTGAATATAACTATCATATATATATATAAAATATATTTTGTCTTTGTTTCCTGTTCCTACATAATAAGGAGACAAAGAAGCAGAATTGTTGGATGAAGGTTACTTTATGAACTTGGTTACTAAGTTTCACCCTACTACTACAGTTATAATGACAATAACTGTCACCTAACAGCAACTAATGTTGCCTCCACAGTCATACACAGAGATGTCAGTTTGTGTTAGGATTTCTGCTCTTTTAATATAGTTTAATATTGGTTATGATCTAGACAACAGTAACAATAAGTTACTGGCCAGGCTTGTGACTAAGTTTTTCATTAGTGAATATAAAAATTTAATACTATAATGCATAGCCATAAAAAGCACCAAGTTTTGATGTTTTGGAGGCTAAAGATCTCAGCTGTTTACATTAATATTATATGATTTTTGTAATCCATAAACTATAAAGCTCATCTGAAAGTCTGGGCTGAGGGCAACCCAGTCTTTCACTGTGGTGTAAATCTTTTTGTATTTCTTGGACATGTCCACTTGGATTCAGAATTTAGGCAGTCTACATTCCTTTCTGGAGGTGCACAGTTATTCATTACAGGAAGAGCTGAAAAGGACTAAATTAATTAATTAATTAATTATTTTTAATACAGCATTAGCTTGCATGAATTTTACTTTTAATGATATACTAGAAGTTGACTCTGTTCTCTATTCTTTGGTTTATTTAACACTAGTCTAGTTTTGGTGGGATCTTGGATGATGTCTTTGTGGATACCTCAGAGGCAAGCCCTTCAAGACTACGAATATTTTTCTCTAATGCAATGATCATCTATTTTGTTGTGATTGAATCTGTCTTCAAGCAAGAAGGAAAATATGAACTATTAGCTGCAGAGAGGACTGTGCAAAACTGTAGTTACATTAAAAAAACAAACACATTCCCTGTCCATATTCTTTCAGATTATCTTTTCATCTTTCCCTGTTTTTCTACTCATACTTATCCTAATCACAGTACAGAGAACAGGTTGGACCACAAAGTATAGGTAAAGGCTAAATGTTAGGAAACATTTGAAGATACATAAAGAAAAAGATGAAAAGTAAAGGCATTTTGTCTTTATATTGTTCATGATAAACAAACTTTCCAAAGTGGAATACATGTTGTCTTCTACAGAAGACCCAGTGTTGCCCCTCAAAGTAAGAGTAGCATGGATATGATGGGAAAGAGAATTGTGCTCTGAGTCAGGATATCCCTTTGGCACTCTTCCCATCTAGAGTTCAAGATGGAAATTAAAGCTGCTTTCATGACAAAAATAGAGTTAGTTTCTTTCTTCATGTGACAAGTCTTATTAGTAGAAAACAGTGTAGTTTTCACCTTGTTGTGCCAGAAAGACTGTTTCTAGCACAGAGGGAGTAATATTCCTTTCACTAGACATCTCATAGAGTTTGGGACATTATGGGGTGATGACAGTATTCAAATAACAGCAAAGGCATACAAGTGCAGTTATGGTAATGCTTGTTTCTTTCTTGTTTTGTGTTACAAAGGAGATAAAGCCAATTCTCTAAGACCTTTCACAGAGATGACACATTTAAAATAATATCTGTTCTGATGATTCCAAATTTCAGTTTGAACCATGACTGCAACAGCAGGGGTTTCAAAATCAACAGGAAGAAAATGCAACTTGCAACAACTTTATAGAAAGAAGATAAAAAAAGCTTGTGTAATTCAGTGGAAAAAATAAGGAATCCTTCATAAAATCATAGAATCATTTAGGCTGGAAAAGGCTTTTAAGACCATCAAGTCAAACTGTGAACCTAATACTGCCAAGTCCACCACTAAACCATGTCCCTAAGAAGCAATTTAACACATCTTTGAAATACCTTCAGGGATGGTGACTCCACCACTTTCCTGGGCAGCCTGCTCCAGTGTTTACAACCCTTTCTCTGAAGAAATTTTTCCTAATTTCCAATCTTAACCTCCCCTGGCCCAACTAGAGGTCATTTCCTCTTGTTCTATCACTAGCTACTTGGGAGTTACTTGTTACATTCCTTTTATTCATTTACTTTTATTACTTAGCTCTTTATTTTATTCTCCTGGTCTCCTGTTTTGTAAAAGAAGTGTATTAAGGGCATTTATCTTCTCAAGATTATGTTCATTATTACTTATATCTTTGTTATACTCTTGTTCAGTCACTATAAATCAGAATTCTTGACCTGAACTACACAATACTCATGAAGTAACTTGTAAGTTGACTCTGATTTCTGTTTTCTGTATAGAAGTCAATGGTTCAGATTGCTTTTCCGAAAAGCAGGAAGTTTTTATTTTAAGACCAGCTGCTCATATGTATGCCGAGCCTTGTGTCTTGTCATTCTAAGCATATGGTCTTCCTAATGGGCTTTAGAGTACTCTGGCAAGTGTACCTTTCACTTTCCTACTGAAACTGAGCTACATACAGTCAAGGATACAGGAGTTACAGGAACAGCAGATTCTGTACTTCTAATCTGTGATCCCATAACTATTTATAGAGTTTTATCCAGTTACTGCAGTGAAGGTCTAAATGTAGCTTCTTCAGGCTCCAAAAAAACCAGTCTGGGACAACACTTAGCCCTTCTCTTACCTGAGAACGTGGCTTCACTCTGCTAAGCATTCTGGTCTATGTAGGGCAGTCTTGGAGCATAAGCGATCTGCTTGTGAGGAAAGTTCAAGTTCCTCAGACCATAGATACACTTCTTACATCAGTTTTGCATAGGCCATAATACAAAATCTGGAGAATCATAGAGAAGCCCACATTGGAAGGGACCTCACTAGATTATCTGGTCCACCCTTTTGTGGCAAAGGAGCCTAGATGAGATTATCTAGTGCCCTGTCCAATTGTATCTTGAAAACCTATAGTGTCCCTGAGTAGGTTTTTCCATTGAATGCTGCTTGTCACTGTAAAAAAAATACCCAGGTGCAGGACCTTGTGCTTACCTTTATTCAACTTCGTATAGTTCTTGCTTGCCTGCTCTTTTCAGCTTGTCCAGATCTCTCTGTAAAGAAGTCTCTCCCTTCTGACATATCTACCTCACTGGCCAGTTTAGTCTCTGTAGGCTTGATAAGGGTGCTTTCAATCCCATTGTCCAGATCATTTATAAAGATGTTGAACAATGTGGGGCCCAGTATCAATCCCTGTGTGACACCACTTATGATAGACTTCCAGTCTGAGTAAAAAACATTGATCACCACTCTGTGAGTGTGGCTTACTAACCAATTTCTTTCCCATCTCACAGACCACTCACCCAATCTGTATCTTTCCAGGTTGCCCAGGAGAAGGCTTTGGGAAACAGTGTCAAATGATTTCCTGAAGTCCAGGTAAACAATACCTGATGATATGATTTTGTTGTAGAAGCTAGTCAGGTTAGTCAGGTATGATTTGTCTTTGATAAATCTGTGTTGGCTTTTCCCTGTCACCAGCTTCATTTGGCTTCTAATAGTTTCTAGGAGGACATGTTCCATTGCTTTCCCAAGGTCTGAAGTAAGATACCTAAAATTACACTTATTCATCTTTTTCTCCTTTTTTTTTTTTTTTTTAGTTGAGAAGACATGTTCAGAACTAGATGTAGTATGCTACTATTCATGTATAGTACTATGTGCTAGTATTTTGAGGATATTTTATCTTACTCTGTATACCAATTAATATTTCTTTCTTTAGCCAAGGTGAGCATTGACTTGAAGGTTTTACTAAACTATTGATAGTGATGGTAGGGTTCTGTATGCCTGCAGTTACATTAGAGCCCTATAGGGTGTTTGAACTCTTCATATTTTATCCCCTTCCAGGGTCCATTACCTTGTGTTTGTGAGTAATTGAAGCCCAGATGACCACCGTTCTGTGTTGTCATGTTGTTAAATAGCATGAGCTAAATGTGTACATGAAAGACAGAGTTCTGAAACTCAAAAGTTTTTTCTTTTCAGTTTCTATTTGTTTGGAAGGGTGGATATTGTGGTTCTGGACATGGTATATGTGAATAATGGCAACATTTTAGCTTTGGATCCACATTATCAGAGAGTATATAAATAATACTTTTTATAAACCTTTACTAGTAATAACTCTCTGTCAAGGATGTTTGTAAAGTGGTTGCAATCATGCTACACCTTGTGATCCCTAACTTAATGAAGCCCTTTTATTCATTCTTCTTACAGGTCTCAGTGACCTATTTGGCGATGGAAATACTGAGGATTTTTTTTTATTTCATTAAAACACATAAGCAAATAGTTTTAACCTTCTTTCACCTCTCTCTGTGTAAAGATCATCTTGCACCTGGGGCCCAACATTAACAAAAAATTATTGACCTAGCTTTACTTTAGCCTAGGGTGTTTCAGCTCTTTTACCTGACACAAAATTATCAGGTTAGAAATTGTCAGATTTCTTCTCACTGTCAGGTTCTATATACTTAAAGAATAAGAGCTATTTTTGTGCAGATATTCCAGCTACAGAACTTCTGTCCTTCACATTCTTTCTGGAAGTATAGTGACAGGAGCTCTCTGTCTGATCCACACTCTGTGCAGTGGCCCTTTTCTGGTAGCCATGAAAATAAAAATTTGAAATGATGGCTTAGATGCTTTGCTTCTTCATGTGTTGTCCTTAAAAAAATGAACTCCTTACTTTGAAAACCTTAGAAACTGGATTACTTTCCTTACAGCAAGTGCCTGTAATGTCTTTCTCATCACCAACTGCCCTGAAGTCAATCAAGATAAGGACTTCCTGAGTGAGATATTATTGGCTCTAATCATGTAATAATTTTCTAGAAAATCATGTTATTTCTAGCACATTAATAAATCTCAGTACTTCTCAGAAGATTTATCTCCCTCAAATGAGCTCTTCTTTCATTGCATATTTATTTATCTATTTCTTTGGTCTGTTGCCTTTTTCTTTTAAAAGAGAGATTTTGCATGACTTAATCACTCTTCTGAATATATACTACAGAGTTTTATGACTTATGCTTTAAAACATATCAAATCATTTAAGTGGTTGTGAATAAGTGTTTAAATTTGAGGTATATTGCCACATAAGTTATGATGATTTTAGCCCTCTTGGACTACTTAGGAGAATTTTGAGTTTTCTTTGTGAATTAATGAATCTATCAATTTTTTCCTCCTTGAAGCAATAGTTGATCTTTGTAGCATAACCCATCTAGCACCTTGGAACCACTAGAAATTTCAATTGATCTTGGGAAAGAAAAAAAATCACCTTCCTTTATTCTAATTCCTCCCAACACTCACTTTAATTTTCACCCAAGGGCGAACCATTTTTATTTAATTCTACTTGTCTTTTCTAATAAATGGGCATGTTAACAAAGTCCACTAATAGAGATGATAATTTTTCCATTTTAATCTTGAAACTTTCTTGCCAATTCATGATTCAATCAGAGTTATATTTAAATAGGCCATACTGTTATTTCTTTGGAAGCCTGGTAGTTTCCTTTTACCTCAAAGCAATAAATATTTTGTATTCTGTTATCAGGAACTGCAAACACTGTAGAAGTTAAGGTGAAACACACATTTTTAATGCTATAATTTCTGATAAGAATGCTCATAGGCTTTACTTTTATGCAAGTAGTTTTAAAAGGTGCTTAATACTAATAATTTATGCTTCTTCTTGGCTTGCAATGACAATGAAGCCGTGCTAGCAGGTAATGCACCTCCATAGGGTTGGATTGAAGCAGGTGCTGCTGAAGTCTCTACATTTACATTGTGTGTATTTCAGAAGGTTTGCTTTGCATAGAGATGTCTACCTACATGGACTGCATGTTGCTACTGTGTATGGTGTTCGAAGCTGCTTGAAGGAGAAAAGCCCACAAATATTTGTCTTCTGGAATATGAGTTGCTCATCTGGGAAGTACCCTGCAGATGATGGTCATGTGTAATTTTTCATATACCAATTCCTTTTACCAAAAATTCCAGTTATGCCAATATTAATAATACATTATTAAAACTGCTCCACAGAAGTATGCTTCTAATGAGGATAAACTGGTGAAATGTCATTTGTCAGTCCTGATAAGAATCTACAGATTTAGATGACAGCTGAGGTGCTTCTTGAGTGCCAGAAATAAGAAAACCATTAGGCACTTGAGAAACTTTAATTCTGGAAACAGATTAGGAATTATTTGGGACGGGACGATATTGAGGATGAAGTTTCTGTATGTAAACACTTCATCCCTGCCTATGTCCGTTTCTGGATCTGATTCAAGAAATATAGAAAAGCTACTGATAATGAAAACACTAATTTTATCTCTCCTGATATGCAGTGTTCTTCCTTAATAAATGGCATATGCTACTTCCTCACTGGAAGTATGGGAATACACAACATGAGCACAAGCACTCCTAACAGGATAAGAAATACCAGAAAGCATCCCTCCACCCTGACACATGTCTCTAAGGCTGGCTATTTGTCTTTAATACAGTGAAAAAAGGTGGAATGCAATTATAAACTGTGCATCATGGTCTAGCTGTAGTCAACAAAAATTGCAAGTCTGACGCTGCTGTGTAGGTAATGCCTTCATGAAAGGAAAGTCTTCTACATGTTGGATAAGATTTCCCAGATCCTGATGACCTCAGGGAAAAAAAAAAAAACAGAACACCCTACCTGTCCCACTCCCCCGGCAAAAAAGAAAAAAAAAAAAAAAAAAGAAAAAAAAGAAGGGAAGCGGTAGATGGGAAGAGCACAGTCGTGAAC
>JANIJG010019694.1:0-16885 GCA_024611175.1 Megaceryle torquata | reverse complement strand
CCCTTGTTCCTTGGGAGCAGAGCCCGACCCCCCTGGCTCCAGCCTCCTGTCAGGAGCTGTCAGAGCCAGAAGGTCTCTCCTGAGCCTCCTTCTCTCCAAGAAGCAGTGGGTGATGCACTGCTTCCTGCCCCTCGGGATTACCTGAGTGTCAGCAGCTCCCAAAGGTTTCACGAGGCCAGAGCCGCAGAACCTGAGCCCTGGGGAGCCTCCTGGGCTCTTTGTGTTTATATTTGGTAGGTTTGGGAAGAGCAGGATGAGTGAAAAGCAGATGCGCCGGTGGGATCTCAGCAGTGATGGGCTGTGATGGCTGCAGCAGCAGATTGATGCTGGGCTTGATGGAGCAGGGACTGAAGGGAGGAAGCAAGGCTGGGCAGCAGGGGAGTAGGAAAAATGGATTCTGTCAAGCTAACTTGATCTATTTTTAGATAAAACTGTAATTAAGTCAGTAGTTGATAACAGCAGTACTTCTAAGGTAATAGGGCTTCTGTTACAGATCTGATCTGTAACAAATGCAACATGGCACATATTAAATGAATCAGAAAATGTCTGTTGTCCCCAAAATGTAATTACAGGAGATTCTTCATTTAGTGAGTGTATCCAGGAGAGGCCTTTGGGAATCGGCTCCTGACTCTAAACTAGTGCTGAGGGCAAGTAAACAACATTTGCTTCAATAGATAAGGTCACCCGTTACCAGACAAAGGATGGGAGTCATTCTTCAGGAGGGGGGTGCTCCCTCCTGGGCAACTGCGACTGGAGAAGACCAAAGGGATCCTGGCGAGCAAGCCAGGGCTGGGAGCAATGTGCGAGACCGCAGGAAAGACAAACAGAACTACCCGACTGCGTCTGGCGGGGGGAGTGAGCGGCTCTGGCAGAAATCGGGGGGAACGAGATGGTTGTAATGAGAAACAGTCTTCCTGCCACTCTTCAACCCCTCCCTAATTAGCTCAGCCGCAGCCTGGGAGAGCAGAGGCCCAACCTTCTGCAGGTCACCACGCAGGAAACCCAAGCCCGGAGCAGCTTCAAGAGCCAGCGGAGGTCACCTGGGCCCTGGGCCCCCCGGAGGGTGCGTGTGCTGGCAGATGTGCACAGTGCCAGCTGCTGCTGCTGCCGGTTGGGAAGTAGCTGCCAGCTCTGCTACCAGCCAGATGTGCTCCAGCTGTGGATGCCACAGCCACAAACACCCTCAGCTGCATAGGTGTCAGCTGCCCTGTGGCTGACAGCTGCATCACAGCCTCTCCAGCTGTGACAGAACCCCAGATGTGCCCCCCAGTGGTGTTTGCTCCCCTCTTCTCTGCCATAGATACCCTCCCTTTGCCTTGCTCCTGCTTCTGTCCCACCACTGCATCCCCCAGTGGTGTCCACTCCTGCCATCCAGCTGTGCCCAGCTTCGACACCCATCCAGCTGTGCCCAGTTCTCATCCACACCCCACTGTGCCCAGCTGTGGCCCACCCAGCTATGCCCCCTCCAGGTATGCCCACCTCTCCCCCTCCAGCTGTGTCCCCTCCAGTTGTGCCCATCTCTCCCCCTCCAGCTGTGTCCGGCTCTCCCCATCCAGCCGTGCCCCCTCCAGCTGTGCCCCCTCCAGCTGTGCCCAGATGCGGCCCCGCGGCGCCCCCTGGCGGTGCCTCCCTCCTGCAAGATTTTCTCCGCTCAGTCTCCTGGCTAATAGGAAGCAGAAAAAAGATAACAATTTTCTGTGTTATCTAAAGATCGGGAAATAGGCTCAAAATGGGAGTGGCTTCTAATTCTCGGACCTGCATTTTTCACTTATCTAGCACCCGGAGTAACCTCCTTCTCTGTAAACCAAATCTGACCTACCTCCAATTAAAGTTTCACTTCGTGGGTCCATCCTGCACCCGACCCATGCTGCCGTGGGCTGCCCACGGTGCTGTGCAGCTCTGCGCCAGCTCCCAGAAGTGGCCTTTTCCATCACTGAACTGAGGATGCTTCCTAGAGGGAGGGAAATTGAGGTTTCTCTGTGGCTCCAGCTTGTCCGTGCACACCCCCTCTGCCAGCTGCCAAGAGCCCCTTGTCCCCTGTCCCTGCCCCGGGCTGCCCAGTGCTGAAGGTCCAGCGGGATCAGCCCCGTTCCACAGGCACCTCTGGCCTTCAGCACAGGAACACTTAGTGGGGTTGGTTCATGCAAAGACCCAATTTAGGCAACCGACTACACCGTGCCAGCAGCCACACCTCCTGCCACCCCCAAAGGGCACGGAGCTCTCTGTGTATGACACGTGCCTGTGAGGACAGGTGAGATGCGGTGTCACAGCCCAGACATTTATTTTCTGCCCTGCTCCTGCCCACAAAGGGGCAACTCCTGACCTCCCCAAGCCAGAAGAACCAGGCTGCCCCTCCCCAGCATCCACTGCCACCTCCAGCATTCATCCAGGGGCCTGAAACACATCAATGGGATGAAAATAGTCAGCCCTCCCAGTGCTGAGCATGTGGGCCTGGGGCACCAGGTTGTCCCCAAAGACCTGTCTCCAGAGGAGGTCCCAGGGCAAGGATGGGCAGGACATGTGCCTCCCACACATCATGTGGGGGGACCCCCAGCCAACCCACACCTGCCCCGTATCCACATATGCCCATCTCCTCCAAGCACTGGTGGGATACTCAAAGCTGGCATGGGGGGGTCGATGAGCAGTATGTGGGGTCCAGCCTCGCATCAGTTTCTGTTAAGGTTGCTGCAAGCTGTGAGCATTTGTATTTATTTATCTCCTGTCAGCTTCCTGACAGGCTGTTTCTGGGGGGGAAATGGGCAGAAAAGGGCAAATAGTGCTGGGGAGACAAGATCCCTGGGGAGACAAGATCCCTGGGGGATGCAAGATGGGGGATGCCCATGGGATGGGGTATGCCCATGGGATGGGGTAGGGGGACAGCTGGGCATGGTGTGCACCCTGCAGCCTGTTTCTCATCACAGAGGCAATCTGGAGACAGAAATGGCTTTGCAGCACAAGGAGCAGGCTGGGGAGCACCCACCAGACTCTGAGTCCCATCCTTCAGGCAGGCAGGTCCTGGGAGGCCCCGCTGGGAGATGGGAGAGGCCGGCTGGATTAAATCCTTGTCTTTCACCTGGGCTGGAGTCCAGCCCCAAAATAGCTGTCCAAAAACAAGATCACATGAGAGGAAAAAAATAGCAAGGCGCAGGATTATCCATACTTCCTTGTCCTATGTGGGTGCAGAGCGGCAGTGGCACTGCCAGCCACGGTCCCTGTGCACCACGGTGCCCGCCAGCGGATGCCAGTGATTGCCCGGGATCCAGCACAGCCCTGATGCCCATCTGAGGGACACTGCCTGGCTCTGGAGCCACCCGTGAGTGGTTCAAGAGGGTGTAGGTGTGGGTGTGCATCACTCCTGGAGCTTCCTGGAACCTGGGAAGTGTGGCCAGGGGCAGGGTGACCCCAGGCAGTGTTACCACCCAGCTGCCACCAACGCTGCTGCCACCACTGCCCAGCCCCGTGCATCCTGACCCAGCAGGTGAGTGCCTCTTCCAGCATCCCCCCTTGTCCCCACCCCAGGCATGGCACCCTGGCAGAGTTGCAGCCCCATAGGGTCTTTGCAACCCCTTCCCAACTGGTTCACAACACACATTCCTGGCTCCTGAACTCCTCACCAAGTCTGCCAGCTTGGCTGGGTGTGTTGCTGGGGAAACAACTGGGGTTTCCTTTTCCTCCCTCCCGGCTCAGAGGCAGGATGGGGAGGACTTTCCATTTCAGTGCTGCTCCCAGTTTGTACTGGGCTGAGCAGCACTTGCTGAGCACTTTCAGCAGCACAGTTCCAAGAGGGATGAAACCAAAGCCTGGGACCTGAGGGGAGTCTCATGGGTCTCATTTTAGACTTGCAGAAAGTTTTGCCTAAGTCATCTCTGCTGCATGATGGTGGTTTGGGGGGAAGAGGAGCCACTGGGCAGCATGATCTGGGGTTCAGCTGCCAACTGGGTGCTGGATATGGATGGGGGCCAGGCAGAGAGAAGCACCTAGTGCCTTCTTAGGGCAAAAGTCATAGAGTCACAGAATGTTTTGGGTTAGAAGGTACCTTACAGATCATCCAGTTCCAACCCCTTGCCATGGGGGGGTTGCTCCCACTAGAGCAGCTTGAAAGTGTCTCTGTAGTTAAAGATTCGCTCTACTTCCAACCAACCCCAAGAAGTGTGTGTTATTTATGGGACCCTCACAGCAAAGAACTTGCTCCTCCTGCTCAGATGGAACCTCCTGGATTCCAGTTTGTTCCCATGCCCCTTGTTCTGTTGCTGGGCACCACTAACCAGAGTCTGGCCCCATCCTCTTGCCTCTCACCCTTCAGATATTGCTCAGCATTGCTCAGCTCCCCTCTCAGTCTTGTCCCACTGAACAGTCCCAGGGCTCTCAGCCTTTCCTTGGCACAGAGATGCTCCTCAGCATCCTCAGAGCTTCTCCTTTATCTTTTTTTTTTTTCCTTTCTATGTGGCTGAAATAGCAGGGGGAAAATTTCTGTGGGCTTGTTCAAACTGAAAATCAAAAGGAATATTGATAGGGTAGGAAGGCCCAGAGTCCACCTGTGCTGCTGGATGCATTAGGAGCTGTCTCCACTAGCTGCTGTTAACTGCAGTTAACTAGAGCATGTTTTTATCTCGCTGCCTGGACTCAGTGTGCTCCCGGTCCAGCCTGCCTGTCCAAACACCCAGCCTCCATGGGAGCCGGCACTGAAAGCCTATTCCAAGCCAGCCTTAGATAACACAGCTTAAATACCACATCAAAGCACTCGTGGAGGCCAGCCAAGGGGTGAAGTCATCACTTCTGTTGCTTTAACACTGCAGCCACACACAGCAACCCTCAACCTCCGCACGCCACGCAACCTGCACCCCACGAGCCCACCAGTGGCACCCCACGAGCCCACCACGCTGGCACCCCAAGAGCCCACCACTACCTTACCACTAGTCCATGATCGGCACCTCAGGAGCCCGCCGCTGGCAGCCTGGCGAGACTGAGGCCCCGGCACAGTGTCCCACCGCAGAGCCACCACTGGCACCAGGCACAAGCCCCGGCAAGTCGCCCCATCCTCGGGCGGCTGGATTCCATCGGGCTGACAGCACCCTCGAGAGCACTTCGGCTTTTAAGGCCAAGCTCTGGGCAGCCCGCCTGTGCCCAGTGCCAGTGTGGACGCCGGCGTGCCGGGGGTAGCCCTGTAACACCGAGCCCCTTCTCTCTGGCTGCCCCAAGACGAGGGCAGAGCCCCCCCAGCCCCACTGCCCGGGTGCGCTCAGGAGCCGAGCGGGGCCGGGGGTTTTATTGCCCTCCCCGGGAGGGCACCGAAACAAGCAGCGCTTTGGCCGAAACGGGGCGGACCGCGGGATGGGAAGGAGAAAAGCGAGTCACAGCAACGCTGCTTTTCCTTCGGCTTTTCGGGTTGGTTTTGTTTTTTCTCGGATCCCGCTGAGCCTCGGCAGCTTCCTCGGCAACGGGCGGCTCAGCCCCAGCCCCAGCCCCAGCCCCCGCCCGCTGGGTTGAGCCAGTGGTCCGGGCAGTGCGGGCAGGGCAGGCAGAGCAGCCAGTGCGGGCAGAGCGGGCAGAGCAGCCAGTGCGGGCAGTGCGGGCAGAGCAGCCAGTGCGGGCAGCCGCCCAGAAGCACCAGCAGCCGCCCCTCCGCCGGGCAGGTGCCCGGCCCCGCTCGCTGCGGGAAGGGTGGATGCGTCCGAGCATCACCGCCCCCTTCCCCCCCCCGCCCCCGGCATCCTCCTGCCGCCGCCGAGAGGCAGCTTTTCATCATCATCATCACCTTTTCTCTTTGTTTTTTTGGGTTTGGTTTTTTTTTTTCCCTTTTCTCCCCTCGCCGGACGGGGCAGAGCCGCAGCCGGGAGGAGCGCGCAGCCGGCGGTAGGTGCCGGAGTTGGGCGCGGGGAGAGGCGGGAACCGCCCCGGGGGGATGCAGGGGGCTGAGCCCCCCGGGGGGATGCAGGGGGCTGAGAGCCTCCAGGGGGATGCGGGGGGCTGAGCGCCCCGGGGGGGTGCAAAGGGCTGAGTCCCCCGGGGGGATGTAAAGGGCTGAGCCCCCCGGGCAGCCCACACGTGCCCTGTGAGCCCCCCAGTTCCTCACAGGATGCTTGTACTGAGGGCAGAGCGGGGCTGGGATGCGGGGAGGGAGGCTGGTCCCTTCTCCGGGGCCAGCTTGAGGATTTCAGGGGCGCTGCTCCCTACCTGACCTGGCCAAAAACCCCAAACCCTGCTGGTGGCTGGAGAAGGATGCCCCTGGGAGGGGAAGGCTACAAAAACCAGGAGTGTTATTTCAAATCGCAATCTCAAAACTACTGCAAATTAACCTAAAAGCTTTGGGCAGAACTACAGGTCAGAATATGAACGAAAATATGTATATATAAATATTTTAATTGCAAAACACAATATTTGGACTGTTAAAAGAAAAATAAATTAAAAAAAATTAAAATATCACAAATAGGGTATTTGTTGAAGTGACACAGCATTGTAAAATGATTCTTTTTTGATGAAAAAAAACCCCAGAGATTTCCTTAAAAAAAAGTCCTTGGGCCTACTGTAGCCAGACACCCAAGACCTACTGAAAAATATTTTACTGACTTGCATAAGATTTTGTCAGTTCAGATCTTATTAGAAGTGACTGTGGGCAGCCAACCTCTGCTCCCGCTGACCTTTTCCTGCCCCAAGGGGTGAGCGACGGGCATCGCCTTCTCCTCCAGCTTCAGAGCCCTGGCTCCCAGGCTGCTCCAGTGTCCCCAGGTCCCAGCAGCATTTGGGGTGACTGGTTTCAGTCAGTGCCATCCAAGCCACCTGGGAGGGGTCAGGATCCATCCTGGGAAATGCTGGTGAGGGAGGCAAGAAGAAAATGAGTAAAATGAGAAAAGCAACAGTCGAACAGGATGAGGTGGAGGCAAAGTGGGTTAATTTTTTTTTGCATGACTTACCTCCTTCCCTGGCCACACGCCCAGCAACACCCCGCTCCGTGCCTGTGCTGTTTGCACAGATGCACCCCAAGCTCACTCAGCACCCCGCTTTGGGCACTGGGTGTTACCCATGCAGCCCAGGGTGCTGCTGCCGTGTGGGTGGGGTGGCATGTCCTAAGGTGCCTCAGGGCCTCATGCATGAGCTGCCACCCCATCCCTGCTCATCACTCAGGGGTACCAGTACCCCCCAGTGCCCTCGGGATGGCTACCATGGCTGTCTCAGTGGGATCATCACCTCACCACTCTGATGCTCCCAGGTTTGCTCCCTACTGCAGTGAAAGCTGAGCATGAGCACCCCAGCATCACCCTGTCCCTGCTGGTTCCTGCACCCGATGCACTGTCTGGGAGATGGGCTGCAAAGAGTGGTAACGGGGAGCTCAGATCCCCCTCAACCCCTGCAGCAGTTGCCATGCAGAGCGTGTGAGACATATGGGAAGATCTGCACTAACAGGGGTCTAAAGTTTAATTGGTTCCTAAGGGCAGGATGGGGCTTGGGGCGATAAGGCAGCACAATATCCAATTGTTCTCCCTGCAACACCAGGTCAGCCCCACTTCCTCTGGCCGTGGGATGAAGTGCAGGAACACACAGTTTGGATTTGGGCTGGAGAGGACTCAGGTCCACTGAGATCTCCAGCCAGACCCAGAGCTTTGCAAGCCCTTTGGCTAAACTTTCCTTCCCAGCTCCACCCCAGCCCAGGGAATAGACTTTCCCTCCCAAGCTCCCCAAATGTCTTTGGCCTTCCTCCCACTCCTGAGACCTCGATCATCCTCCCAACCGAGGCAGCTCATCATGCAGCTGGCTACGGCTCCTTCCACTTCTTTCCCCATCAGCTGCCTGGCTCAGCTCCTGCCCGTTGCACCTCAAGCCGAAGCCCTGCAGCTCCCAGGCCCCCTGCGATGGGGAGCTCTCAGCTCCATGTCTCCCTGGGTCTGCTCTGCCAGGGATTTCCCCTTTGCTTTACAGCACAAACAGGGCAAGATGCTCGGGGAGGTGGAAAGGGAGGAAGGAGGACATGCAAGGGCTCAGCCATGCACAGCACCTGCACCCACCCGTCCGGGACAATTAGAGCTTGAAGAAATTGGGCTTTATATTTGGCATTTTGGGGTTGGCTTATATAGCAATTAGCAGCTCAGTGTGTAGTTGTAATGAAGAGGTAGTGCTAAGTCACTGGCTCACAGCCATGGCAGCTTTATGTCAGTCTCTCTCTTATTTCAATGTGCTCCCAATGATGCACTCATAGAAGAGACCAAAGCCAGAATTTCAAGCATCTTCTTAAATACTAATCTCTTAAATACTAATTTTCTCCTTTGATGCCAAGTCAGAAATTAAAAAAAATACATAACAGATCTTAGCACTTAAGAAGCAGCTTTCCCACTCTTCATCACTCTCTGCTTTTCCTCCCCACTGGGGCTGTTGTCTACCTGCCACAGGGAGAATTCCCGGGGTTGTTTTGGAAACACCCTTGCCCCTTCCCTGCAGAAATCAGCCTCCTGCCAGCTGGGTGCAGTTTTCACCAGTTCCCAGGTGCTGGCTGTGGCCCTGAATGAGTGCAGGAACCCGTCCAAACCGCAGACGCTTCCATCCATTTCTCAGCCCTTATTTGCCTGAGCCGCAGTCTGGGGGAGGAGGCACCAAGAAGGACTTTTAAGAGACGTTACAATCCTGAACCACAGGCACAGACATTTCAGCAGGAAATAAGCCTTTAGGGTACTAATTAGAGAAAGAAAGCAGTAACTTTTCAATGAGGAAGCAATCATCATCTTTTTCTTTTAATGGTGTAATAATTGCTTGCTGTTGATGGAGTCAGTCCCAGTCTTGTCCTGCCGGTGGATCCCAGGATGGCTGCAGGAGGCTCTGCCTCTGCAGGTCTGTGTCCTCTCTTGGGGCACCCACCACCACCCTCAAGACAAGGTTTGCTGTGGGTGCCACTTGTGAGGGTTCTGGGGCGGCCGCGCACTCCCTCAGCACCCCATGCAGTAAAACCCCTCTCCTCGCTGCACTACCCTCCCCTCGGCTCCACACACCCACGGGCATGTGGATGGAGGTTATTTCCTACTCACTTTGACCAGCACTGGTCAGTCCTGGTTCTTCCCTTTGAGTCTTTTTCTGTCTGCAAATACTTGCTTCCATTTGCCGGGCTCACAGGGTTGGAGGGTGTTGGCCGATTCCCCTGCCTACGGGACTGACACGGTTTCCTCGGGCGTGTTTGCCGTGGGAAGCGGCTGTGCAGCTCTCAGGGCTGAGGGGCAGCATTTGCTGCCTGTCCAGGCAGACCCAGCACAGCCCACTGAGACCTGGCTGGTCCATTCAGGCAGTTCACGTGGTGCTGGGCCAGAGTCCGTTCATGTTCTGGTGCTTGGCAGAGGCTCTGTGTGCCTGAGGAGGGTGACCATGGTGCAGGTATCCCGGGGAGGCAGGCAGCTGTAACATCCCGTATCCCAAATCCCCTGTCCCACACGCTCCGAGGCCATTGCCGAGCTCCAGTTACATCTGGCCACGTGCTCAGTTACATACAAGAGACCCTCTTAGGGCCAGCTGACCCCCTCTGTGCGCTCTGGAGATGCAGGTCCCAGAAGGAGACCAGACACCTCTGCCCATGATTCCCAGCTTTGCTAGCAAACATCTGATGATGATTTAGGTGGAGGAGGAGAGGTGAAGAGGCACCTTTTCCACCACCCATACCTTCAAAGTGGACCACAAGCACCCCTTTAAGAGCCAGATAAACCATGCTTTGGGGATTTATTTAATTTTTTTTTGCCCTTAACTTGCACAAAGTTAAAAAACTCATTAGTTAAAACTCATCTAACCTTTTATAAACCCAAATCTCCTGAGGCTCTGACCCTCACAGGCTCCCTGCACTTGCCACTTCCCAAATGCTGGTGTCACCTTCAAGGCACCCAAATGCCACCCAGAGCCAGTGCAAACCTTTGCTGCGATCAGCTTGCTGGTGATGGCACCCGGGGCTGGTGTCTCACGAGTCTCAGGATGGTTGTCTCGCCCGGAGCACGGCACGGAGAAGCAGAGCAGGGCTTGCAGTCACATCCTGCACGCTGCTGCAGAGCTGAGGAAATAAAGGCATGAGAGCACAGGCATACTGCAGGAATCCTGTTAGCTCTTGGCTTCTGCTTAGAAGGAAATCAGATTATCAAACACAAGCTGCTGCCTCTCAGAGCCTGTTGTCATTTCAGTGTGCCATGGTCACGAGAGGTTGCAGGAGTGGGCAAGAGTGGCAGGAAGGCAACGGGCAATGCCCTGGTAGGCCTGGAAGTCCTGGGACAAGTCCCATCAGAGTGGGGGTGTCAGTCTTGCCCCGTGCTGTTTAAACACCAGTTTGGGGTAATTGCACGGTAAGCTCTGAAAATACAGCTGGGGCTGCCTTCATTGAGCTTCTCAACTGCAGGGGCAGCACCTTCCTCCCCAGAACTGCAGGAAAGCCAAGTTGATTCACCCATTGCATTGCACAACTCCCCTTTTAATCATCCTTAATGTCATAACCCCCCAAGCCACAGGAGTTCAGCTGAGATGAATACACTCCCTTCTAAACGAGGGTTCAAAAATAAGAGGTTGCAAGGAATGGTGGAGAAAGGTGCAGGTCATGCAACACAACCAGGGCCTTGGGACACATCTTAGCACACGAATCACAATTTACAAGCCCTTTCAATAAAACATTCCCTAAACATTTAGGGAATCTATTCCAGGGAGGTGCCCACTGGAACCTGCCCTGCCCCTCGCAGGCTGCTCTGGCACGGCTTACCCCAGGTACCACTCTGAACACGGGGGGTGGTGACTCAGATCGGGGCATTTTGCATTTTTAGAAGCCCCGTATGCATTTTCCGCCACTGCAGAGCTGCGAGTGATGAGTGTTTGGGCTGGAAGCCTGGCTGGGTTTGTCTGTCGAAGGGCTCACAATAGAAATCTCTCTGCAGAGGAATTCATTGAAAGCCAGTTCATCAAGAGAGGGACTTTTGCTTTGTCACAGTATCTCTGCCCACGGCACGTTGTGTGGCCTTCCTGAACTCAGTCATCCTCCCCCCTCCCTCTCTGTTAGAGAAGAACGGTGCCTGACTCAGTATTTCTCAGGAATGGCAGTTACTATTTTTTGCCTTGTTTCCCCCATCGCCGTCTGTCGGTTTAATGCTGCTGAAGAGCAAAAGTGGCCACCGAGGCCTCGCGGAGCAGTTGCGGGCGCCGTCGGTGACTTGCAGATTTGAGATCCTCTGGATGCTGTAAGCGTGCCGTGTTTAACGCGAGGGACGGAGACTCGGCTCTGTGCCGGGGCGGGCGGGAGCGATGGGCAGGGGCAGGTCTGGGGGGTGCAGAGCACTCGGCGTCTGAAGGCAACAAGCCTCTGGCCACCACAAGCCCTTCTTTTCTTTCTAAAAGCTTGCTCACGCTAAGGGAAACAGCAAAATGCTTCATTTTCCCAGCTGCTGAGCGTGGCAGATAAAGGCTAACGCAGGCCCTCAACGAGTGCTGTGGTTAATATTGATGAGTTCCTCTCCAGAACAGCTAAGACACAGCCAGTGCTCAGTGTTATTCTGTTAACCCCAGCGCAGCAGCTTAACGTGCATCCGTGGCCCAGCTTAAATCCTAACCCTTGTTTTAAGAAGGTCACAAAACCCCCTCTTCTGGGTCTGAACTGACTCAGAAGTGAATTCAGAAGAGCTCCCTTTCCCCTTCTGTTTGAGCTTTCCCACCCCCCTGGGTCCGACCCTTCCCAATGGGACAGAAGCACTTTAAGAGGGATGAAATCACCCCGGAAAACTGCATCCTCCAGAGCAGTGCCAGCAGAGAAAGAGTGATAAAAACGAGAGGAGAGCCAAGGAGAAAAACAGCGATTAAAGTGATCTGGTGACGGAAACAACGCTGCACACGGGGCCCGCTGCCTGAGGTGGAAAAGGCAGCTATTCCAGAAAGCTGGAAACCACAGAAGGGAATCTGCCACACCGAGCGAGAGAGCCTGGAGGGCCCCGCTCCACCGCTGGGCTGTAAAGCGCGGGGCGCTAATTACGGTCACTGGGCAATTACCATCTTACTCCTCAAGCCCAGGGGCGGAAGGTGCCAGGCTCTGCCCAGCCCCGGGGCACAGCACAGCTCCCTGCCACCACTCGCCCTCCCAGCCTGGGGCTTGGCAGGAAGGCAGCAAAGCCTCCCAGCTGCCTGTGTACCCCCTCACCAGGGTGCCTGCTGCCTCTGTAGCCCCTTACTAGGATGTGTTCTCCCTTCCTGGGGTCCACCTTGTCCCTGCATCCCAAACCTGCTCCCTGGCCCAGGGAAAGCCCACGGAGCAAGTGGGCTGCTCGGGGATGGACCAAGCAGACAACTCATAGGCAGCTTTTCCAAGCCCAACAGATAACCCCGAGGACAAAGATGAGAAAAGAGTCAGAAAAGGGCTTTCTGCACAAAGCATTTTGCAGGATGTGGGAGCCAGGCTGGCTGCTGTACCCAGGGTGCCAGCCCCAGCCCTGGCTCTGTGCCACTGACTCATAGGGTGACATCCAAACCTCTTTTGTCCCCTTCAGACTCATTTCTGGAGTGGTGTTGTCCTCACAGAGATTTGCACTTTGCCCACAAGAGTCTAGACACACAGTTCATAAATGACTCACGATTTGCTTGTGTTCATAAAGCTTGTCCTTGCTTCTGGCGCTTAATTTAGATCTGTGCTTCAAGAGTCAACATCTGGGCGTCAGCCTTGACCTCAGATCTTTTCTTCCCACATCTCTGGAGTTAGTAAATCTGTCTGTCCCACCTGCAGAGGAGCCTTGCCAGCACTCAGCCGCACAGGGACCCTGTATCTGCAGAAAGCCAGAGCTCAGCAGCAGCACCTCCCAGAGCAGCTCTCACCGCTGCGCTTTGCAAGCCACTACCAGAGACCACAACTGAACAGCTTCACCTCTAGAGATGTCCTCAGGCATCCCCAGCAGGATGCAGGGGCAACCTCCTAACACCCAGTGCTGCCCATGCCCTTCCTCACCAAGTTCACACCTCCTCTTTCTCCACCCATGTGTCCCTTTGCATGGACAGGGTGGCAGGGCTTGGTCACAAACTCCTCCTGGCACTGCAAGACGGTGCTCCTGTACCTCATAAGGACCCGACCCTGGGTCCTGCAAGAGGCACCCACCGCCCTGAGGTGGAATCATAGAATAGAAGCATAGGATCACTTTGGTTGGCAGAGCCCTTTCAGATCATCAAATCCAACCATTCCCCAGCACTGCCAGGGCACCACTGACCCATGGCCCTCAGCACCGCATCTTCACAGCTTTTTAATACCTCCAGCCACCCCGCTGGTGGCCCGTGCAAGATGCACAGTTGCCCTCATGGGTGCAGCTCCCGCTTAGCATCCCCAGCCCAGGGTTTGCACGAAGGCAGCTTGCCCAGCCTACAAGCCAGTCTCTGGGGCATGGAGACCCTCAGTTGCTCGGGGTGGGCCCTAAATTGCACACTGAGCCTGTCTGATCTGTGCTCTGGTCAGAGAACGAGAGCAGGAGCCCCAAGCAAGTGATTTCCCTCACTGCCTGGGTGGACAGGAGGGGGAGATCTTTACCGTGACAAACCCCAGTCTGCGTATCAGAAGATGAACTCCAGATCCAAGCAGTTTGCTTATACCAGGAATGCTCTGCACACCATAAAGCCCCCCAAAAATTATACCAATCACTGGAGCCCCGTGCCAGGTTACCTGGCTGCTTTCTGCACATCTGCCCTGCGACAGCTGCATGCACACAGCCAGGGACACTGGTGACTTTCTGCATCCCTGCACCATCCAAGCAGGAGATGGACCACCCTGTCCCTTCTCCATGTTTTCAAACCCCCCTCCCCCGACCTTGTGCAGGGCCTTTCCCGTAGCCGTGGCCTGTCAGGTCCCCAAAACTGCCCTGCCTTTCACCCACTCGGATTATGTCTTTCCCCAGAGAGGTCACTGGCTACTTCTCCAACAGCTGCACATCCTTCCAGGGCAGGCTGATGTTATACAGAAGAATACAACTCAGTTGGGTACATTTTCCATGGGGACTTCCATCTCTCAATTGCAGGTCAAATCTTGGACATAAAATGCAAGTATTTAACATCAAGAAAAACACCCTCCCTTCCCCTTCCTTAATATTCCCGTTGCTGCAGCGTGTGCTAAAAAGCTTCTGACTCGGGGGAAATGTTTACTAACTGCCAAACTCTCTATGGGGCTTTGACAGCTGACACCTAACCCGGTGCAACCCTCTGCAGGTGCCCACGTGTGGGTGCCACACAAATGGCAGCAAACGGTGCAGGCGGTCGGGGGATGCTCATGTACTCCCTGGGGACCCTGGACCCCAGCATAGGGGATGAACGTGCAGCTCCTGAGTAAGAAGAAGATAACAACCCATTGATGTCCTGGCTGCAGCATCTCTGGCTTGGCAGGCAGGGATGGCAGCTGCTCTTCCCCATACTGTGGAGCTGGCACACGGTGGTTCGGTCCCATCAACCAAGCCTGGCTGCATCCATCACACCCCTCCAGGCTGGCTGCAGTGTGCCCAGGGCTGCCGAGAGCGGCTGACTTTGGGGTGTTGAGCCAGAGCTGTGCCTCAGGGAGCTGAGCCAGAGCTGTGCCTTGGGGCTCACTGCCCAGCTCCTGCAGAGCAGGGTGGGCACCTGGCAGCACCAGGCATTTTGGGGGATGTTATTGTGTGCAAGTGCACAGCAGCCAAGTTCCGGCAGGTAGTTAAAATTGCAGCCTTCTCTCCTGCGACCTGCTTTTTATGGTGGTTTGTTGTTTACAGAGATGAGAAAAGGTAGAAGAGCCTTCCAAAAAAACCCTCCCCTCGCCTCTCAGGGCACCATTATGGAACTTGTGGCAGCATCCGAGGCAGGGCACTGTTTTCCATGGAGCAGGGTGGGAGCAGCTGCCAGTTCCTGCCTGTGACACGCAGCCTGCGGTCACACTGCCCCTTCTTCACCGCGGTCACTGCAAAGACCAAGTTGGTGCTCACCTCTTGATGGATGTAGGTGCCTTGGTATGTCCCCGCCTGGGACAGGGAGGACCAGAATTAGGGCTGTGACTTCTAACAAGGTCTGGCACATCCTGGTGTGTGATTTGTTCCCCTTTCCAGGTTTTTAATGAGGGTGACAAATGGACATCCCACATCGTCCATGGGCCTCCAGAGCCACCCACTGCCTGGCACTGACAAATCCCCAGTTTTCACCTAAAAGGGTCAAAGAAGTGACCTGCCTGACTCTACAGACAGCACGAGGTGGAGAGGCACAGCTTCTCTCACTCATCCACACCAGCGGCGGGTTATCAACTAATTATTCTGGGGTTTTTTTGCTGAGCTGCTCATCTGCACTTCACAAAACTGACCTCTGAGCTTGCCTTGCTCTAATCTTTCACCTGAAACTCACCTTGAGCACTCTTATGCGCTGCAGTTTTACACTGGGAGGCATTTTCTCCAGCCCTAAAGTCATGCAGATAAGAAAATTATTATTTATTGGAGAATTTTGCTGGTAATAGCAATTATCATCTCAAGCTTTTGTCACACTGTTAGATTATTGAGCAACAGCGTGTACAGGAAAACACGGCCCAAGCTGTTAGCTCAGGCAGTTTGGAGGAAAAAGCCAGGCATGAGCATCCATAGCTACTAGATGCTGAGTGTTCAATCAGATATTGAGCAGCAGAGCTAAGAACAGAATTCTTCCAGCCAGTTTTTCTTAGAACTTAACAAGACAAGCTACATTGTCCTTATACAAACACTGCAGAATGAACATAATTAACTCCCTGTGCATTTCCAGCATAATAAATCACTGCTGAGCTTATGGTGAACCCAGAAGCCAAGTGATTTTCCTTGGAACAACCAGGGCTGAGACTCTGCTGGAGGAAGTTTGCTTTCTGAGCGATGGTACGTCTACTGATGGTTAACCACCAGGATGGATGTGGGGTTTCACTTGGCCTGGAGATGAAACCCTTAATTCCAGCATCCTCTGCTTCTTTGGGGAAGGACATGGTATCAAGTCTGAACCCAAACTCAAATCCCAGTTTTGAAGTGTGAGCCAAGCCTTGACTGAGCTTGGCCACCCTTCAGAGGGCCAGCTGCAGGAAGTGTTGCATCCGACACCACATCGAAATTCCTCCTTCATGCTCCTAACTCGAGCCTCATGCCTTCTTAGCAGCAGCACGCTGAGATTCCAGAGCCATCTGAGCACCAAGAGACTGGTGAGGGCTTGTGGGTGACCAAGAGGAGCGGGGACCAGGAACATACCTGAAACGGGGCCATCAGCAGGAGGCTTTGCTTGGGGTGAGACCAAATAGTTTGGATGGTTCGAGGTACAACAGGAGAACCAGATCAGCTCCTTGGCATACGAGCATTGCATAGAGTGAAATTTTGGGGCTGGAGTCTGGAATATGGCACCAGCCGCTGGCTTCACTGGGCAGAGCTGGCCTGCACACAGAGCAACTCCCCGCCACAGGCAGCCACGCGGCTGCATCACCGCATCAAAACCCTCCAAGGGTAGGGGAAAGGGAGGAGAGCTGCAGAAAATCACCCAGGAGCAGGAAAACAAAGCTGTGAGAAGCCTGCCTGCGGCCAGGAGTGGCGGCGGCCGGCGTGGCCGTCTGTCCGTCCATCCGTCCGTGGGTGTGCAGCAGCCACACCGGCAGCCGAGCCCAGACAGCCCGGGCAGCGGGAGCTTTGTGGTCTGACATTTTGCCCAGTGTCCTGTGTGGACACTGGGGGTGGGTGGCTGGGGGCTGGGGACGGTGACATTTGTGAGCCAGGTGAAGTGTCACCCAGTTTACCCTCCCTGCCTGCCGGGAAGATGCCACCTTTCCCCTCCATCACCACGCCAGGGCACAGCGAGTGCCCTCTGCCCAGAAGGGTTTCCTACATCATGGAATCACTGGTTTGGGTGGGAAGGGACCTTTCAAGCTCATCTGGTCCAACCCCCTGCAGGGAGCAGGGCCATCTGCAACCAG
>JANIJG010019693.1:0-23316 GCA_024611175.1 Megaceryle torquata | reverse complement strand
ACCCCAGCTCCCTCAGCCTCTCCTCATAAGACTTTCCCTCCAGTCCCTTCCCCAGCCTTGTCGCTCTCCTCTGGACCTGCTCCAGCACCTCAATATCCTTCTGGAAGTGAGGGTCCCAGAACTGCACACAGTACTCGAGGTGAGGCCTCACCAGTGCTGAGTGCAGGGGGAGAACTGCATCCCTAGACCTGCTGTCCATGCTACTCCTGATACAAGCCAAGATGCTGTTGGCCTTCCGTGCCCCCTGGGCACACTGCTGGCTCATGTTCAGCCAGTAATCAACCAGTACTCCCAGATCCCTCTCTGACAGGCCTCTCTCCAGCCACTCTCCAGTCTGTAGCTCTGCAGGGGGTTACTGTGGCCAAAATGTAGGACCCTGCACTTGGTCTTGTTAAACCTCCTATTATTGGCCTCAGCCCATTGACTCAGCCTGTCCAGGTCCCTCTGCAGAGTCTTCCTACCCTCTGGCAGATCAACACTCCCCTGCAACTTGGTGTCATCTCCAAATTTACTAAGGGTAGATCACAAACATAATCTGGATAAAACACTCACTGTAACTGAGTCCACAATCTTACCAAAAAGCATCCCTTTACAGGGTGGGGGGAACGAGGACACACCATTCATCTGTCCCTACCATTTGATGTCAAATTCTTGTCCCACACCAATAGGTCTGAAATAGGGCTAAGGTTTATGCCTCAGTTTTCTACTGTTGTGCAAGGTGTGGAGGAGAGATTGTAGTCAAATCATTGTTAAGTGGGCCTTTCATTCGCACAGACATTCCTTGGTGTCTTCTCCCAGACAGAGTTAACTGCTGCCATAAGAGGAGAATGGGAATATCAGGACCACACCTGACCCCACTGCACATTCTGTCTCGGTGCCATGACAACAGAGGTCACTGGTTCTCCACCCACAGTGTCTGTTCTAGACACCAGATCTTTATCAGCAGTGATGAGCTTTGCTATTTTCAGTTGTTTGTGCTTCCAAGAAGAGACCAGGAACAAACTGATGGGGGAATGCAGCTTGTGCACACTTACACCCCGAAGGAGCTAAGGGAACTTTTGGAGATCTGTCAGCAAAACAGCAAGGTCAAAGGTCTTCTAGCATGGACTGAGTTCCTGCCCCCCTGCTTGTGTGCCTCTGCCCAGGTGCTGCTTTGGGGACCTCTCCCTTGGCCCAAGGTAACAGAAACAAATTTACTCTGCCTATCATCTGTGGTTTTGTGGTTGTTCCTGCATCCTGTCTGTGCTGACTCACACAGTGTGCTCCAGTGGAGATACGCCACCAGTGATTTTAACAAAGAAACATCCAGCCATAACTAAAGACAGACAGTAGAGTACCTTAAGAAACAAATGGGGATGTTACTGAAGACACCCATGTACTGTAACAGTAGTATTTACAGTCTTAAGACTTTTATCCCATGTATTACAGTAGGACCTGTACCTTTTCAGGGAAAATATCTATGCCCTGCTTGGGGCAAAACTGTTTACTAATAAGCCATATTTATAACATTAGGAGATATATTTTTTTTTTTCCTAAAAATGAGGTACTTAAGATCCATACACCCTTCATGTTTTCTTATTTTACTATCCTCTTTCTTTATAAGTACTTTTGGAGATATATCAGTTATTAAAATGGTAAAAAGTTGTACTGGGCATTCAATATAAGGTAAAGCCCTTGAATACCCAGGTGGGAATTATTCCATTCCTTTTTCATGATCACAGTTTAGTCAAGGTGAACTTGGAAAAGTTCCCCGTTTCTTCCACTTCATCTCTGGCCCTCCAAGCAGCTTTCAGATAATACATTTATTGCTCCACCTAGTGACCATAACAAATTATCTCCATGGTCAGGAAGGATTCCTCAGGTTCAGAAAACAATGGCAGCTCATGAGGCTCCAGGAATTGGAGAGTCACAAAAGGCAGGCTGTCTGTCTAGGTGCTCTGAGCTGCATAGAACTGCAAAACAAGATTATTTACTTTTCCAGACATGACTTCTGGATGATATAGAAAGTGTCTTTACAAAGGATAGTGGCAAGTAATGAATCTAATGCTAAGATGCACAAAGCTGAAAAGTCTTTGTTACATCCTGGTGTGGGATGGAAGTGAGTTTTGAGGTTTTTAAAAGATGGAGAATTGTCTCCAGTGCAGTCACTAATCCGGGGTCTGGATTGGCTTGACTTGTGCCCACTGGAGCTCCATCTGGGAAGCTGCATTAGTTGTGATGGGTGCAGAGTTCAGAGAGGTTGTGGCTTTCTGTCAGCTAGATACCATTGTGATGAGCAAACAGAGTTACAGCACCCTTTCTGTGTGCCCTTCTGCACGAACTGCCATGCCAGGTCCTGACTGACAGGTCAAGCTCTGGTCACTTGCACACCCTGGGGCTTTCTTTTCTAGGTGCTGGGGGGCTTGCCCAGGTCCCATCAGCTGCTGTTACTGAGCTGCAGGCTCCTGGCAAGTCTTTTGGCTCCCCCTGAGTTTCCTTCAGTTCAGAAAAGTTCCCTGTGCATTGCACTGGAGTGCTCTGATGAGGATCGAGCTGGCAACTGAGTTGCTCACCTCAGCAACTGATGTGTGGAAATGCAATAAAACTACCATGGAAAAGGGAAAAAACCAAACCAAACAAACAAAAAAACCCCAAACCAACTCTGGAAAAAGTCTGTGTGTCCTAGGAATTAACACTAACCCAGAACTGAAGTGCCAGATCTGACTTCAAGAAGTACAGGGCCTGGACTGCATCAACCTGGTGGGAATACAAATGGAGCAGTAAGAACCCTGTGTCACCCTGCTACAGCTGTGCCATATCCACACCATGATGCCCAGTTTGGGACAGTCAACAATACCTTGTCATCACTTGCATTCAGGAACTGCTGGGCTTCTACAGTCTTTTCGATAGAAGCTGCAATTTCTAAGCTGAAGGTGGCTGAAGATGAACACTGTCATCTTATGGCTGGTCACATAAGAGGCAAGCTTCTGAATGGCCAGGGAAGGGACCAGAACCTGCTCTGCTGCAAGTTACTCTAAGGTCATAGGGCAACCCCACATGGGGAAATAGCTGCGTCTTCAGGGTCTGTTTTCAGGAGAAGGGCAGTTAGAGAGGTTAACTATTTCAGATTACAACCAAAATTTATTTATAATAAAATACACTGTCTTGGGTGGTATTTTCTTTCCCATTTCCATTCCATTCCCAAACAGATTCTGTAGTTGGTTTGGGTTTTTTTTTCTTATCACTGGAAGTGGCTTTTTTCTCTAGAAGCAGCTTGTTTCCTAAATTCAGTAGTTCTAAAAATGCTATTTTCCAATAGCAATACTGAAATGAGAGAAAAACCTGGTACAAAAGCTTTTGCTGATGACTTGAATGAAATCAGATGTTTTCTTCAGGAAAAAAAAATAAATTAATTCAGCTCCTTACAGTATTCAATAGATAAAAGCATGCACACGCACGCATAGTCTGTATCCTCAAAAATATGTAAAATTGAAAATACCAAGCCAATGTCTTTAGATTAGGGATATTATCTGAGTCACCAATGAGATACTCTAACGCAAAATAGGACAAGATTAATGCAACAGAGGAGAAATACAAACGATGTTCTGTGGCTGGGGCAGAAGCTGCTCTAGAGAAATGAGAGGAGGATGCCTGTTTGTCTCAAGACAAATAGTTAAAGATCACTGTGAACGTAATGACTACATGGCATTAATGAGATAATTTTTTAAAGTTATAATGAAACTCAGGAAAATGTCTGTTACCAAACTCCATCAAAGAAAAGTTTAATTACATACAAGAAATTAATTTATTTTAAGAAGTAAATATATATATAATTTTTTTTTTTTTACAGAGACTTAAAGAAATCAGGGAAAAAAATATGTGTTATAGACAAAAAATAGTTTCTATTGAACCAATTTTAAGAACAAGCAAGAAGGTAAAAATAATAATCACATTTAATCTCGACAAAGCCAAATAGGTAACAGTTCAGATGGAGCTGACATGGAGAAAGCAAAATGCAACTCAAAACTAGCTCTTGGTCACCCTGGGTTCTAGTGCCACCTGCTGAAATAGCAGTATATTGCCCCTTGCAGCCATAGCTAATATGCAATTTAAATTAATCCACTGCATTTGCGGGCAAAACAAGAAGAAAGGTCACAAAGACGACGAGGTGCTTGAGTAATCTAAGTGCACATCCAGAGTGCCATACACCGAACTTAGTAAATTGAGAACCTTTTCTTGAATGATGTCAACCTGCTCTGAAGGGCAATAGTCATCCAAACTTGATCTGTAATAAGGAATTGGAAAAAAAAACCATGAGAGAGTACAAATATCACCATCATCACCGCTTCTTGTGTTCTTGTACTGCTCTGCATCTAGGCTGAAGCTACTTTCAAACTGCGGTGAGTTCTGCCTCCCAATATCCCTTCAAAGTGTAGTGCTGTGCTCATCGTCACTATGTTCAGTGGTAACAATTTGCCTGAAGCTGAACAGAAAGTCTGGAGCAGATTAGGAATATGACCTATTTATCCTTCCAAGTCTACTCACTTCCTGACTGCAACACAGAACATATTGGCAGTCAAAGTTCGAGCAAATGATCTAATTAAGGACTGGTGGAAAGTTAAGATTGAAAAATTCAAACACTGCTAGTAAAATACATAGAAAAGCTTGAAAAACAAATCTTCACAATCCCTGAGATGTAACATTATTTATGCTATCTATTAATGAATTGCAGAGATACCAGTAAAAAAGCAGAGCTGACATTTCTTGGATTTTCCATGTCAAGTTCTACATAAATGAGTCTGTTTTCTCTGCAACAGTGGGTGATAACCCTGCAGCTGGCACAGAAAAAACCAGCTTTCTTTTACTGTAGGTATTAACCATACTATTTCTTGTTGACAAAAAGAAATTCTTGTCAGCTTTTGGTATTGTTGACCCCCTTTAAGGGCATACTTAGTATTTCTGAAGTGATTAAATTACAACAATTTGTCAACAGATACACTATGGTCTTCAAATTAAGTTTTCCCAGGGCAGATCCCTCTTTCTCCCAGGTCCCTGACCTCAAACACCATCCTGTTCTCCCAAATAATACAGTCCTTAACAGTCCTAGAAGCATAACTTTTACCTCATACAAAGCTTTACTAGAGCTGTCCAGAATATAAATCTCTTTCAGCCTATCACATGGAAACCACTTCTATCAGAAGTTTCACTGAAAACAGAAATCCTATCTGTATAACAATAAGCACTAGAGCAAGAGAGTAAGGAAGGTGTGATTCCAGCCCACAGAGGCTTGTCCAAGTTCTCTTTGCCCTAACTAGAAGAAGGGGCGATGTATGAACCCCAGTGATAGCTGTTAATCTCAACACACACAAGGCTTCATCACAGGCTTCATATAGCCTGTGCTGAAAGTCAAGTCATCATGTTTTCACTGCTTTTGAAATCTGTGTTAGCTACTCTAAAGCCCAGTAAAATTGGACATCTGTGTAGGACCTTCTCTTAGATGTGTAGATACTGTCACTGCCTTATAACCAAGATATTTAAATGTCAATTTTCACTACACTGTAAAGCTTCCACTTTGAGAACTGAAGATGTGACAACCAATGCTACACTGATAGAATCATTTAGCTTTGTAAGCACAGTCTGAGCATGTTAATGTAATAGTGTCTACATAGCCTTACCGAGCAACTGTCACAAGCGTGGGCTTAGGTATATCTTTTAGTAGAATTTTAACGGAGTGTATGAGGCTCTCAATCTCCTCTTCAGTGCTAACATGGTGAGGAAGCTCCATATAATCACAGGTCAGACCAGCCTGATGGACCTACATGTAAATTAAGCAGAGATTTAATTTCTGTTGATGAATTATTGATACAGCTTATCTGTATAGTCTCTAAGATACCATCCCGAGCCTACTAAGTAACTTAAACAACTCTTAATGCCCAAAGAGGTGTGTTTTTTTTTCCCCCCACTTTGTTCTTAATCAAAAAAGAATAAAATTCTGGAGGTTGTAAGGATTGTTTCATTACCTCCAGTACACTACACCTCTCCTCTGAATTCAGAGTATGCTGCAGCCCTTGAAGATGACAGGTCTGATCTTTTACAGGTAGGTACCTTAATTTAAGTTCTATAAATTATATCAACAGACCCTGATGAAATGAAACCTTCCTTCACAGAAAGTAGCCTGTTGTCACAGTCCTGAAAGACCATGTTAATGTTGCCTAAATATGAACAAGTAGCATGGATTTTCAGAAGCTTTAAAAAGAAAAGCTGGCCTAAGTAGTAAGATGTTTAAAAAAAAAAGTAAAACTACGAAAACCTCATGAAGTCCCAAAACAAGAAGCAAGTCTGAAATGAGGCATGGTCTTTTTCCTCCCTGCTGAAAGTATGCTTTTGAAATCTGCCTCTTTCTGCTTGTTTAGTACCTAGTCACCTACCATTTCATAGTCTGGGCTTTCCATCCTGTTTTTCAGACTGTGAATTAGTTGAACAAGTGGCTTCATTCTGCAATTAAAACAAACCCAAAGCTTATTACATAAACAGCTGGAATCAGAAGTATTTACCTTGAGATTTATTTATTTATTTATAAAAGGGGGGGTGGGGGTGGAGAAAGTAGGACTTATAACATCCTAGGGTTTGAAAGCAAAATTTGCCCCTGTGTCATCTTGCACCTGAGAAAAATGGAAAGCATCAGTACTGTTGTATTGTTTCACCAGGTCTTTGTTAGAAAGCCCCTATACTCATACCTGCCTCTGGCAAGACCTCTTAGGACTTCTGTTAGGGCAGACCTGGAGAGAAGCTGTTACAGCTCAAAAGTCATTTGAACATGACAGGGAATGCTTGTGATCACTGTTTCACTGTTACCCAGGTCTGACAGCAACTGCTACATTTGATGGAGAAAATAAATTATTTTTCTATCAAGGGAAAACTCTGTCTTTTGCTGCTTCTTTTCAGCTGAAAATATTTAAAGCATAGTGGATGCCGCTGGTATGGTTTGTGGATGCTGTTGCTCAGGTACAGCCTTTCATTCACTTCTGTTTTTCCAGAGAGCAGAACCTTTGGGAGCACCCAAGAAGTTCTCCTTATCCTCTGTAGTCTGTTGCTTTTTTAAGAGCTCTGCTTTATACAGGTCACTACATTTTTAGTCACCAAGCATGCCTCCCTACACAAAATTTGCATGAAGCTGTGCAAGGCTGATCTTGGAAGGCTTACTATGGCACTGAAGACAGCAAACTGATTTTCCTTTTGTCTGAATCTTTATCCTCTGGGAACTAAAGGAAGAATGGTAGCCTTGCATAGATCCTATCCAGCCTCTCTCCTTTTCTGTTAGCAAAGCTCCCGAACTACTGTTTGCATTTTAACCCATTTAGAAACCTCCTACCCAGGATATGAAGCCCACTTCTGTAGAGTCTCTTCATCATCATTGTCACACAAATCTGCAAATGCTGCTTCGAGATCTTCTAGCTGATGTACACGGTTTTCGACACAATCCAGCAAGTCCTCCTTTAAATAAGCACATATAAAAGTATGTTAGGAAAAAAAAAAAGAAGTAAGAATGTCATGGGTTACCTTATGATTTAAATTCTGAAATGACTGATACTGGAAGTGGGTAATCAGAGACAACTGATTCATTACTAAAGAACAGCTTTTTAAAAGGATCAGAATGAATGCCTGCAGAAGCTGTTATGCCTTCAGAACAAATCCCTCTCTTGGCTCCAACTTTCCCACAACAAATTAAAAAAAAAAAAAAAAAAGCCACATCTACATTCTGGCAGAATATACTGGGGAGAGCTAAGAAACTGCAAATGACTAATTGTGTCTATAGTACTGAAATGCTGATGAGTGCAAGTGTTACATTTTTATAATGAAAGAGGAATTAAAAAAAAAAAAACACCCACAAACCAACAACACTACTTTCAAAATTAAACCAACATTATCAAATCAAGTGCATTTTCAGTAAAACAAAACTAAATTTGATATTCTGAGCTTCTTTTAAATCTGCCTGAAAAAGAAATCGAGCTAATTTAAAATGTCAGTTATTGCTCTGATCCTGCAACTGTTTATGCCTTTCCTTAAAAAGTTCAGAGCATGCAGAAGCAATCTTGGAGTGAGGCTACATATATGAACACAGCTGTGCATGCAAACATCTCATATGTAATGAAACATTTCTGCAAATGAAAAGCAATGCTTGGCATACTTGGTATTAAAAATGCTCAGTGCAGTGGTGTGTGAAGGAAATAAAAAGCACTTTGGAATAGATGGGTAACAACTAAGAACATAACAATTCCCCTTAGGATTCTGAGGGCTGTATCATACAACAGATGCTGCTGCTTCTGGCCAGTAATGTCAACATTTTTAAAAGGAGCTGAGGGGGTATCAATTATTCACAAATCGTTATTCATACCTCAGGATAGGATCACGTGTACCTGCCTTTTAAACAGGTAACTGCTTTTATTGCCAATTGACTAAGAAATACGAAAATCACATTGACAATCTTCCACATATCTCCATTTCTTTACACTCATGCTAATTAGGATTCATTAATCTGTGATACTTGTATGTGTTGAACCTCTCTGTAATAGTATTCAGCTGATATTAGGAAAGCAAAGACAAGATCCTGTGTAGAAATTACTTGGCGTAGTAAACCATTAACATGGTTTGGGCTCAGGGCTGAAGGACTATTTTTTTTGGAAACTACAGCAGGCTTACATTTTATGTTTCAGAAGCATACAACACATACAATGAAAAGTATATTACACTGTAATACCATCCTGTCCACATCTAAATAAATAGGTGAAATACCAGGTAGGCACTCAGCACAGCTCTGACTATCAAGGAAGAGCAACTATGCAAGGAAGGGGAGACCCTGAAGGGAAGAAACAAAAAAAGCCCAACAAACACCCAAACAAAGCCTTATAAAGCCATAGAAAGAAGATTGCAGATGACTTACTGTTTTCATTTCTGCCTTGTCAATTACCACTTGTTTACAGAAATTAATTTTCACACTCATGAGAAATATTTATGCAGCTCACATGTTTAACCAAAATGTTTAATAGGAAATGCTAAAATGCTGGTGATTAGCATTCAGCAAGCTGCACAGATTAATTGGAAACCACTTCATTAGATACCTCTCCTAGGTTCCTTCCTTGTCATAAATCATCTTTATTGGGTAAATCAAAAGAATCATTCCCTCATCTATCCCACAAGGATATACCATACCTCTGTTGCATTTCTATGAGGCTTCTTGAAATTGTACAACTCTTGCAAAAGCTCATATTCTGTCTTTGGAAAAAAAAAAAAAAAAAAAAAAAAAAAAAAAGGCAAATAATTACTCTTTAAATGAGAAACAAAACCCTGACAGCCCTCTTTCTTCAAAAAAACCCCAGAATTTGATCATTAAAATAATTCCTCCGCTCTAGTACTGCAAACATCTCTATAAATGCAGGTGAGGAAGAGGCTCTGAGGCTGGAGAAAGTAACACTTCATGGCCTCGGTCAAGTATTTTGCAATTGTTTAACTTTAAACCTGACTTCAGCAACACAGCTTTAAAAGCTACATTTTTACAGTCTGTTAAAGAGTCTCTGAACTTAAACATAGATTTTGCTGAACTATGGTCCTAATGAGATGTTGAAGAAAACTGAGATAGAAGATTTACGCAAATAAAACCAACAGGAGAGTATGACTATAAATGAGAACTGGGCAGATAAAGGCTTTGGGCTGGTTCGCCAAGTTCACAAGTAAACTATTGCAGGGGATTGTCAGCCCTACTCTTTGAGAATATTAATTAATCTAGGTTAAACAGACATCATAATTTATTTTAACAGCATTCAAAAACAGTCATGAATTTTTCCATAGAGGGAGAAAGGAAGGGCAGACTAGTAATTTTTTTTACAGAAATATACAGCATCTTTAGAGCAATGTTTTGGATTTTAGACTTTTTTTAGTGGGAAGGCAATAGTCTTCTGTACTGATGAACCACATTTGCTTTTTGTTTTTCTTTGTAGCCTTACTTTTCAAGTGTTGTGATTTTTGGATGGAACGATCATAATTTACAATAGAGTAAACCGAGTTAAGAATTATTAACTTCAAATGAAATTGTTCTATCAAAAAAGATGCACAGGGTGCTCTGAACAAGTCCATTTCCAAAAGTTGTTCCTAGAACTGAGAACCACAGCACAAAACCAAAACTGGCACAGGAAACAAAACAATCATCCCCCCTCACCTAAGAGAGGTACTGAATTTTATTTTTCTGTGGCAAGATGCCCACAGAGCTTTCCCTTTGCTGTATGCTTCTCTTTGTGGTTTAGGACAACTAGCATTGCACATCGTCCAAAGATACTGTGATCATAAACACTGAACATCAGAAACTAACAGAAGGCAGAGGCACTATATTACCTTCTTTACAGTGAAAAAGGAAGCAGCAGTCTTGCTGAAACTCAAAACGCATCAGATGTTCTCCAGCATGGGCTGAAGTTAATACAGTATTAAGAGATTTAAATGCTAAAAGTAGGATATTGCAGAAGAATTTGCGAGGCTAAATGCCACACACAATTTTCAGGCAGATTAGATAATTCCTAGAAATCATGTTTGCATCACAAAAAGCAGCTAACTGCTTTGCACTTTTGAGGATCATTTATGTACATTTATGACTCCATACAGGTGAGATACCTTTGCTGTACAGGCAAGTTATAAATGGAATAAAAGGCAGAGTTGTAAGCTCAGAGCCGTGGTATCAGAGACAACAGCTGCTTGCTCACCCTTATGCTCAGCAGTCCAGACAAAGGAAATAAGAACAGCCTTTCATCAGGACAAGTTACCACTCTTTGGGGGTAAAAAAATGATACAGTCTGTCATCCCTCTGTGATAAATCTTGCTGTGGGTATCTGGAACATTACCTTTGGAAATCCAAGCATAGCTTTTGTGACCCAAGCAACAAACAGAAGTGAGCCCTACACCTTTGAACTTGAAAATGCAATCAATACCTATTTCAAATATAAGGAACTATCCTTCTTAGGTACTTCTTTGGAGTGTACGCATCCTCAGAATGTCTGTCCTTCAAATATTACCATCATTCATTACTCGTGATGAGCTCAGTTGCTAATTAAGCTTCAAGTTTCTCCATAGACATAAGTGCTAGGACTGGTACTCTTGCGAATGCTAAGAGGCCTCTCCACTGTCATGCTTACCTGTGTGTACATTTCTTTGAATGGATTTTTAACTGAAAAAAAGTCTAAGTCAATGTCTAAAACATATGCATCCCCTTTCTGCAGTACTTGGCAGACTTCTTTGACAACTTCCCTTATTGAGCATTCACTGTTTCCGAGAGAGCTTGAAGCTAAGCACTCTGACAATGTTTCTGCCTTGTTTGGGGCGCTTGTGTTTTGTACTTCCTTTTTCTTCAGATTTGGGGTGCTGCAGTCAAGGTCACCAAGACCCCCTGATGAAGAGGCAGGAGTGGTGCTTGCTGTGTCATCTGTACTTAGCTTCTGTCTCTTAGCAGATGCTACTTCACCATTTTCTTCCTTGTCATTTGATGCTTCAGCAGGATTGATGAGAATGACATGTAAATTCAAAGGCTTCTGATTTTCTAGCTGATCAGCAGGGACATAAAGACCATCACTTAAAAAGTAATGATCTGTACCTGTAACCCTACAATTGACAATAACTCACAGTTAATACACATCTTTGCAGAGTTAGGAAAAAGCATGCACACTTGAGGGATTCTAAGAAGAGTGAACAGATCATTGATGAGTAACAAAAGAAATAATTTAATCTGCGGGTTTTAAAATTGATGTTTTTATACTTTTTTATTGTTGAAACAATTTACTAAAGTTCACTCTATATTTTTTATGGCAGCCCTACAAGGCTTTTAATGGGTAAGACAAAATTCTATAATGTGCCACTAAGATTAATTTGCCATCAAATTACATTTTAAAGGTAACATTCAGAATGTAACAAGATGCTGTCAATATTATGGCATATAAGACTGTAAAGCTAGAGGTATTTTGTCTTGGATTGCCTATTTTTAAAGGAAAACTCTGTTAGCTGTGTTTGAGAATTGGCCTGAAACCCATGGATATTCACACACAGGATCACACACAGGATGTCAGGGGTTGGAAGGGACCTTGGAGATCTTTGAGTCCAACCCCCCTGCCAGAGCAGGATCATACAATCCAGCACAGGTCACACAGGAACGCAGCCAGGCGGGTTTTGAAAATCTCCGGAGAAGATTTAGAATATCGATTTAGTAAAAGTAAAATATGATGAATTAATAGGTAGCCTGTAACTTTTCTTTACCACTGATACAGATTCCCTGTTCTAAGTTGGGGAGAGCAGGCAGCTCAAGGATGAATAGCTACGTATCAATGGAATCCACTTAATTAAAAAAAACCCAACCAAACAACAACAATAAAAACACTGCTTACAGGGAAAATGTAAAGAACATTATTTTCAAGCCATATTTCAGTACCTGAAGTATTAGAAGTTCAGATTAAAATAGAGTGTAATAAGTGTGCACTTCTGCTCACTTGCATTAAGGGCTCATTTGATTGCAGGAAATTGTCATCAAGCAAGCACAAAGACAATAATTTTATGAGCATCAGAAATTTGAAGTTTATTCCCCCCATGTCTTGGGGGATGGATTATCCTAAGGCTGCTAAGGTGAGAGCCTGGATCACAACTTCATCTTGTTGATGGGGCATTCACAGGGTCTCAGAAATTCTCCAGGGTTCAACGTGAGCTCATGCTACAGTCTTTCCTTTAGTGGGACACTAAGAAAGGTAGCTATTGCCTATCCAATCACCTGCTGTCAACTAAACTTTCAGGAAGCTCTTATTTCTGAGCACCCTTCCTTCCTTCAAGATTTTTGTAAGCCTAGAACCTGTAGAAAAGATAATTGACTGTCACAGAATCAAAGAATGTTAGGGTTGGAAAGGACTTCAAAAGATTATCTAGTCCAACCTCCCTGCCAGGGCAGGATCACCTAGAGTATGTCATACAGGAACACATCCAGGAAGGTTTTGAAAGTCTCCAGAGGAAGACTGTCTACACAAGAGAGCCTGAACTGTTGCTTTCAAGGTTGCTAAGGTGACCAGAGGATCTGTGGGAGAGCTAGTCAGCCATCAGGAAGTATTTCTCTATGTATGATCATTCTCATGGTTAAATGTGACTGAAAGCACTAGCTTTTGTCTTGTTGTTTAGGTTTACTCTAGGCCTCAGATTCAGAATTGTAGAGCTTCTGTGTTTTTAGGTGGTAAAACAAAGCATTTCTCTGCTCTCTTGTTAAACTTGCTTCAAAATCTTTATTCTGATATGCTGGCAAGAGACATGATTTGTAAACATCCATTTAAGCTGTACAAAATCACAATGCAGTGAATACTGTCAATGTGAAACTGTCATTGATGGCATCCTGCAAAATTTTGAGGGAATGTCACCAGAACTTGAATCACAGAGTCAGTAAGACTGACTGATGGGACATCTGGAAGTTTCTTGTCAATCATCTGATTGAAGCAGACTTAACTTCAAAGCTAGATGAGGCTGCCCAACTCATTTAATTGAGTTTTCTCTTTATCAAAGAATGGAGAATTCTCTGTCTACCTGTTTCAGTGCTTAACTATCAGATTATCTTAAAAGACTCAAAAAAACCAAACCCCAAAAAACCAACAAACCAAAACCAAACCAAACCAAAACCAAAAAAACCCCAAACGAAAACAAACAAAACAAACCAAACACCAAAAAACAAACCTATAAGAAAAACAGAGCCATTATGGAAAGTGAAGAGATTTCTCTTTGTTATTCAGCACAAATGAGGTCACATTTGACATAATCTGCCCAGGGTTGGGCCTCCAGGACAAGAGAGATTACAACAAACTGAAGAAGGACATCTAAGCTTATTAAGAGAGTCTGAGCACAGGACAGGGAAGCTGAGAGAACTGGGTTTGGTTTGTCCTCATATGGGAGGACTGAGGAGGATCTAATTTCTGCTTTATGTTAGTCAAATCCTCTGTTAAAAATGACTGCTTTCTGAGATTTTGGCTTTAATGAAGAGATCTAATGGCTGAAATAAAATGTGAATACCTAGAATGACCAAAAAAAAAAAAAAAAAAAAATTAAATGCACATTTTTAACTACACCCACTCACAGTCAGTCACATTAGGTCCTAAGGAACTCACACAAAAAAGTTTCATCTTTATCCAAGACAATAAAAAAAACCACCCATGAAGAGCTACAGAAATAGCATTTATATTATTAGCATAAGACAGCAGGGAACTTACCTGATTGTAGTTGTTGATAAGTCTTTCCCAATTAAAAAATGGTGTTTTCCTTCTGAGATTTGCTGAGCCCAGGGTGGGTGAAGCCATACTACTTGAGAAATATGTCCAGCATAAGCAGCGGGCATAATCCAGTTCTCAATACTTAGTTCACTGTAATGAATGGAGAAAGACTGAAGATGATACCATAACTTTACCTGTAAGTAAAACATGGTCAAGAACACCAAAAAAGGTTTTCCACATCCTGAACTTCCCCATGCAAATCATCAGAAATTAGTACTCTGTGTAAGGTTCACATCATGAAAGAAACAAAGAGAGGGGAAATCTTTATTCATAAGACAGACCAAAAATGTCTACAGTAGAATTAAAAAAGTTAGGACTATAAAGTGCATACAGCTTCACTTTTAGTATGGCTCTTTGATTATAAACTACATGGATTTGTTGTCCTTTTTCTCTTGATATGTCACACAAGGCATAAGGAGCATCATCAATACTGTTCTAAACAATGACCTCAAGTGAGTATTTTACTGTAAACTGCTCTAAGTAGATTATAAATATATTCTCAGTAATTAAAGTGAGGCAATCAGCACCTACAGAAAAGCAACTTTCTTGACTGTCAACACTCATTTTTTAGATGTATGATATAGCCCGTAAGACTTCTTACTCATCCAATACAGAAAACAAAATATAGGCATAATACAATTACTACATACCAATTACATCATCTTCTCATTGCTGTAAATCACCTTAACACTGAATACTTAATTAATTTAAAACAGGAAAAGAAAGGCAATAGCAAAGATCACTATATGGCTTGTTTCCTACTTGAGAAGTTGGGGGGGAATTAATGGTCTTAAAGATCTTAATAGAAAAAGTTTGTTCAACTTCACATATTCATCAAGTCAACATAGGAGATGTTATTTCAATCCCAAAGCCAGTTTTTCACTATGAAGAAACAAAAGCTTCTTTAAAACCATAGCTCTTCAGACATAAAGCATCCACTCAGAGTGCTGCCCTGTTACTCAGAGGAACTACTAGTTGGCCTAATAACATGATTTACTACTGAACAAAAGCAGCATAGCCAGCAGGTCAAGGGGGGTGATTCTCACCCTCTACTCCACTCTGGTGAGGCCTCACCTGGACTACTGTGTCCAGTTCTAGAGTCCTCAGCACAAGACAGACAGTGGACCTGTTGGAGTTGGTCCAGAGAAGGGCAACAAAAATTATTAGAGGGATGGAGCATCTCTCTTCTGGAGAAAGGATGAGTTGGTCTTGTTCAGCCTGGAGAACAGAAGGCTCCAGAGAATTTACTGTGGCCTTTCAAAAAGATGGCAACAGACTTTTTAGTAGGACTTATTATGATAGGACAAGGGCTAATGGTTTTAAACTAAAAGAGGATAGATTCAAACTAGATATAAGGATTAATTTTTTTACAGTGAGGCTGGTGAAACACTGGAACAGGTTGCCCAGAGAGGTGGTAGAAGACTCATCCCTGGAAACACTCAAGGTCAGGTTGGACAGGGCTCTGAGCAACCTGATCAAGTTGAAGACATCCCTGCTCCCTGCAGGGGGGCTGGACTAGATGACCTAAAAAGGTCCCTTCCAACCCAAGCTGTTCTATGAACAATGAAACAAAGCAAATTTGTAACTCTAAAGTGGCTTGATGTCTGCCTTAAATATTTGGCCACATCCAAAGAACACAAACTTTTTTTTTAACCAAAAAAAAAAGTTTTCAGCAGAAGTGAAAAGACAGAACATACAAGTCGAGGCTGACTTACTCCTCTTTTGTTCATGTGTTCTATGCAGTCATTCCAATATTCACTGTAAATCAAAGGCAGCGGGAGGCAGACTTAGAAGTATTCTGATACAGTACCCAGGACTTACCTAAAAAGAGTTTCTTTGTCAAATACAGTGTCTGCAGGCATATTCACAGGAATTAGAAGGTCTGGATGGGAATCAAGATGAACAAAGCTGATGTCAGAAGCAGGGAGATGCTTTGAAGCAATGGCACGATAGATGAAAGGCAGTACCTAAACCAACACAAATAAAAATAGTTCCACTGTAAGCTGAGAAATGCAACAGCTTCATCAAGAAAAACACTAGTCCCACTCTTACTCCTTTAGAATGTGGGTTAGAGGGAGGAGGAAATGGAAAATCATACAAAGGAGAAACAATTCCCAGAGACAAGACAGCTCATGAACTGTAATCGTTATGAGGCCAAGAGTTCCACACAGAACAAGCTGCTGAAGAATCACAGCTCTACTCCCTCTTTCCTTCTTTATAAAAAGTCTTGTTTGCAGAAGCTCTTCTCACCAATCATTCAACTCAATTCCTAATTTTTTTTTCATTTATAACTGAACATCAAGAATGTCTTTCCTCTTCTGCAGAGATAAAACTGACTTGTTACTTCTGTTTTATAAGTTACCTGACCCCACTGTCATTTAAACTGCAGTTTATCTTTTAACTTTCCCCCTTGAAGAAAGGGCTTAATTCCTAATCCCTACGTGATTTAGTGGCTGAATTAAAGAGACTACCATTCTGGACTGCCCAACCTTATTTCCTGCTGAAGGTCTTCATTAAAGGTGGGAAAAACAGGAGATGAGGCAACATCAGTTTGTAGCATAGCAAATAACTGAAGTGCAATAATGTAGGGTAGTAAAATGAGAAGACTGAGGGCTCATTCATGATACCTTACATGGAGTGCCTCCCACGGTTAGAGGGCAGTAACTGCCTTAGCTGCCAGAACAAATCTGGCAAGGACTGTGAATCACAGCCGTAACCTACACGGAATGTAGACTGTAAAAGGACCAGACAACAACAATTACACATGATCTCTATATTACAACAGAAACCGAGTTAATTATTTTTGCATAAAACTGTTTAAGATGACAAATCCTGTGTACTGCATGGTCATAACCACAGAATACAACTGACAGCTGAAATCTGGACAGTATTCCATCTGTCTAAATAAATAAATTCCTCAGGCTACCCACTACATACATAGTTCTATGCATACTTACTACCGTAACAGTAGGTAAACCAAGGTTAAAAATAACAAGGATTCCCTGATCCATGACTTTTACTTCTCTGGAAAAAAAGCATTCCAGCCTACCTAACAACCTACAGTCTTTGCAAATAAAGTTTCATCTCAAGTAAGTGTTACTACAAATTGTGAAACTAGGAAAGGATGGAGGAAGACACGAGCAACTAGGATCTCTAACCTTGCAAATTCTGCTTTGGATTAATAACAAAATTTCCTTTACACCAGCTGTTATTATTACTCGAAGTATGATGTGTCGAGTGACACCTTGCCCTAGAAGAACATCAGTGTCAGCAAAGGACCTTATAAAGTTTCTGTGAAGTTCTTGCACTTTGGGATGAAAGGCCGTATATGCTTTATGCAAGACAGACCAATGCATATACACACATATAGTGAAAACACAGCATATATATTTAGTATGAATAGACTTTGTTAAGTTAATTGAAAACAGAAGTATACAGAGTAAACCAAAGATGAATCATTATCTCAGAACTCCTGTCACAGCGACACTCTTAGTCCTTGGTTACCATGGAAAATCAGCTATCACAGCATCATATACTTCAATGAGTCTTAGCAAAACTGACGTGTTCAACTATTTACTTAAAAGTTCAGAACATTATTTTATTTAATAAACTTTATCAAACCAAAATTTTCTGTTTGCAAGGCACCAATAGTATTCATGTTGTTCATTTTTATCTTCACAAGACCTTCACGCTCTCAGCAATTCTCCCTGAAATCAGCCAACTTCTGCACCCCTGGGTAAAGAATCTGCTTATGGAGGGCCAAGGCCTCAGCTTTTGCTAGTACAGACAAACCCTACGGGGAACCAGAAAAAACAGTTCCATAGCAACTCCTTCACCGCCTTCAACTGAAAAAGTTCCAAATTTCACAGTTCTCATCATTCAGCTCGTTAGGATGTGATTCTACTTACCAACCTGCTGTTGATATGTCATACACCGTGTAGGATTACATTTCCAAGTACTCACTAACACTTAGCTAATTCTCAGAGCAGGGTAATGTAGATATTCTTTCCTTTTAACTGTATCAACTTCGATACAAATGGGAAGGAAAAAAAAATATAAAAAAAAGAGAAAAAGGCTGTAACTGGTTGCAAAGATGCCAAACTCCGATCATGGCATTAATTAATTACCTTGAATCACTGACTCAGGAAGGAAATTCAGGTCCCCTGAGCACTGAACTACAGTTACATCTCAGTAGCGAAGCTGACGGCCGCAGGGTTAGGGTTTGAGCAGGGCTGGGGGGACGGGGACTGTGCCCAGGGAAGCGCCGGCAGTTGGGAGGCCTGGTTACAGCGCGGCAAGGCACGTCCTCGCAGGAGGCGGCCGGCGACCGCACAGGGGATGCACCGCGAACCTCCCTTCCTTTCCACCCGCCGGACTAAGCTTCCGCACCGCGGAGAAATAAGGAAAGAAATAAATGGAGCTACTCATGCTCCACCCGAGGAACTCCCCATTCCACCGCCCAGCGCCGGGCACTCACGTCCTGGTGGTCCTCCACCACCCACACTGGCAACGCCGGGTATACCCGCAGGCAGCCCCGCAGGGGCCGGTCCCCGCTGCCGGCCGCAGGGCTCGCGCCGCTCATGCCGCCGCGGGCACCGGCCGGGCCGGGCCCAGCCTCCTCCCCTCTCTCCCGACAGGCCGTGCTTCCGCCCTCAGCGCCCTCCCACCGCTTTCCTCTTCCGGAGCCGGCGCGCTGCGGGCCGGGGCGACGGGGCGCCAGGTGGGCTTGGCGGGCCTGGCTGCCTGCTCTGTGGGCCGCGAGGCGGGCGGGGGCTTTCCTTGGGCTGCTCACGGTGCCGCGGTTCTCCGGGCGGCGGGAGTGGGTCCCCGGGTGGCGGCGGCGCCGGTGATGGCGAGCTCCTAGGTGCCGGGGCGGCGCGGCCAGGCGGTCCCTGCCGGTAGCGGCTCCCGCCCGGCTCCCCTGTGGTTGAGGGGTCTCCGCGTAAGGACCGGCCAGTGGGAATGGAGGGCGGCGCGCAAAGCCTGCCCGGCCGGGAGTCAAGTTCCTCGCCGCCTTTATATCCCTTGTGTGTATATATATGTTATTTATTTTCCCCTCTTCTTTCCCCCACCGTTCGGTGGCCGTTACAGGCTGGTGGGAGGCGGTGGGGCCGGGTCTCATTCAGTGCCCCATCTCTCTCAACTGTGTGTCTGCAGGAAGAGTTTCTTCAGTGCTTTTTAGGGAATCTGTGTTACTTTTGTGCGTGACGGCTTCCACCAGCAAAATGGGTTTCCTTTTCTAGGTGACAGGAAAAGGAGACTCTGTCCTTTCCAGTGTTTTTGAGCTTACTTTAAATGAAAATCGAATGTGACCAAAATTTTCAGCAGAGGGAGCTTTAAAATAATGTGGTTGTTTAAAATAATTTAATGTTTTGTTTTGGTTTTTTTCAGCTGTGATTATGTGCATTCTGAAGCAGTGAAATTAAGGTGGTAGAACCAGAGTTCTCTGGTGTTGGGGAGCTCTTCGAAGTCTATTTAAGAGAGAGCTGTTAAACAAGATATTTTGTTTGAATGCTGTGACATGTTCAAAAGAAATGTGCTGTAAGGCCAGGCACCCTGGTACAGTGGCCTTTGCCTTAATTTAAGGCAATAAGAGCTTAGCTCAGCCTGTTTAAATAAAATGTGTATATAAATTTCAGCAAGGTATAAAAGTTTTCTGTTTCAAGCCTGATCTATTTAAGATTATAATAGGAGAAGTAAAGCAGAATTGATTGAGCATCTAATTAATTAGAATTATTAATGACAGAAAGTTGCACTATTGCCAGACAGAATAATGAAAGTAGAGGTTGGTGTTTTTTTCCCATCCTGTTTGTTTTTGAGAGCCTTTACAAGGCTGAAGGGCACTGAGCAGGCATAAGCTGAGTGGAAGGAACAAGTGGTTTTACCATTGTGGCCATGACCTCCTAGAAATGCAGGATTCTTACTTTGGCCTTTGGTTGCTGAGGAATGAGTGCCACAGCCGTCAATTCCAGTGGCTTCCACTAAGCCCTGAGTGTATAAAGAGAGACTTATAGTGCTCTTAGTTCTCTCTCCTTTATGTCTGTCCTTTCCCCCTTAACTTCTTTTCCTTTCCCTCTCTGGTTCAGCAGAGGTTGTCAGCTGTCTCTCAGCACGCTGCATCTTTTGCAGCGCTGTCACCAGAATGCAGCTGAAAGCAGTGCTCTGAGCAATCCAGACTGACTGTGTTGCATGGTAGCAGGTGGGAGAATATTTTCTGTGTGTCCTTTAGCATCAGCAAAGTTTGCATAAAAGGAAGGTTTTGTTTTCTTTATCTGATGATATTTCCAATTATGTGTCTCCTTTCTTTCCCTTCCCCTTACAGAAAATAATCTGACTTCTGTGACTGCTTAAGTAATTTTTTCCTCCTTCTGTTCCAGCTAAGACACCATGAGTAATTTTGGTTTATTTTTCCAGTTTTTGAAACTTTACATTGTAATTAAAGAATGAATTTTAACTTTAATGAAGCATGGTGGTTTTCATTTATAAAAATTAATACAATGCACTAATTAATGTGCGTTGTTTTGAGCAAGACTTTAAGCAGTGGTGGAAAGTAACAGGGCCAAGTAAGCAGCTAGGGGATTTTCTGGGAACCATTTATTTCCATGAAATTGGAACACAAACAGCAGAGTTCACATAATTATTGGGGTTTTTTTGTGTGTAGCCTGTAAGTTTCTCATTCCACAAAAATTTACCTACCTAACAATGAATGATTTGAGGTATCTGTTGAATTCCATCCTTTACTAAATTGGAGCCTCAGCTGTGAATGTAAATTGCTACTATCTCCTTTAAAATTGACATGATTTGTTGGACCAGGTAACTTGCACTGAGGTGTTAATAAAATCATTCTGCTGTAAGTTTAGAATCATGTTCTAGAAAGGACTCCTCATTATGGGACTTTGGATGACAACTGTTGTTGTTAAAAGAGGGGTTCCTTTGATGTGGGGTATCTGAAGGCTTTATGTCAAAGTGTCTAGTGAGTGCTGGAGGAGGCTGTTTTATCCTTGGCCAGTCATCATGTAAATCTTCTGTTGAAATTAACATTGCCCCAAGTCAGAGAGTGTGGTCCAGTTTGGTTTCTGGATTAAAGACAGTAGAATGGTTTTGTGGATTAGAAGCTTAAAGAAATCAAAGGGTCATGAATGACCTGTGCTAGAGGTCTGAGGAGCACAAAACTCCCAGTGAAATTCAGTGGACATCATTCACTGCTTCTGCTAAGGAAACTGGAGAAACTGTAATTTCAGCACTTTGTAATTCCTTCAAATGCATTAAGGACACCCTACAAAAATTGTGTGACACTGGACTTTTTATTTTCCTTGTTAAAGGTGAGCCATGTCTTTCCATTCCGGGCGAGGATGTCCCCGTGGTCAGGGGGCACCAGGAGCAAGAACTTCAACACAGACCTACCGCCCTCAGAACCTACGGCAGCTTCACCCACAACAGCCCTCCATACAATACCAGTATGACCAGCAAACTGCCCCTCCAACAACCTATTCAAACCCTCCAACTACTGGTTACTTGCCTCCCAGGCCAGACTTTGTGCCCTATCCTCCTCCAGTGCCACCTTCCACACAAAATCCCATCAGTCAGTGTCCCATGAGGCCACCATTTCCAAACCACCAGATGAGGCAAAGCTTCCCGGTGCCGCCGTGTTTCCCTCCTGCTCCTCCACCAGTGCCAAATCCTAGCAACACTCCGGTTCCAGGAACTCCCACTGGCCAAAGCACCTTTCCTTACATGATGCCTCCTCCTGCAGTACCACACCCCCCCCCGCCCCCAGTCATACCACAGCAAGTCAACTACCAGTCTGTGTACTCCGCAGGGTATTCCCAGCAGTCATTCCCACAACCTAACTTCAATAGCTATCAGCACAACTCCAGCTCCTTTCAGAGCAGCACTACCAACAGCAGTGGTGGCAACAGCCATTTTCGGCACACGGGTCAGTACCAGGGAGAGAAGTCGCAAAGTGATCGACGGTCTCCAGACAGGAGCAAGCACTACGATGAGCACAGACATCGTGAACACAGTCACATCCACGGGGACCGGCATCGGTCCGCTAACCATGGGGATCGTCGGGATCGAGGCCGGAGTCCAGACAGAAGAAGGCAGGAAAGTAGTCGGCACCGGACGGATTATGACAGGGGAAGGATATCTCCTCACCACAGAAGTTACGAGCGTAACAGGTAATGGGGTATTTTCTGCTTGAGAGGGAGAGCTGTCATCATTGTCCCATAGTATTTGATTGCATCAACCTTCTTCCCTCACCCTTGTTTTTCCCTCTAGGTCGAGAGGTAGACAGTACTTAGGTCTGATGGAAAGAGCTTCTGTTTTGACACCTTTCAGGTATACTGCATCTGCCTTACCTTTGCAAGCTGGCAGACTTGTTGCCCTTGTCTTTGGAGATACCTGGAAGCAAAGAAGCTCTCATTTGACTACTGAGTGGATAGCTGAGTCCTGCTCTACTCTCCTGTGTATTTATGATAGAAACTTACACACATGTGGCCTGAAAAGAGAGTTGGCAAAACTTTGTGCTGAAGACTCTGTTCAGAGTTGAGCCTTACAAAGGGTTAAGTCCCAGCACTTCGAATGTCAAGATTTAGGTACCTCAGTTAGGGTTCCAGGTGTTATTTGAATTTGGTCTTTTGTTTGAGTAAGCCTTATATTTATAGAGAACCAGCACTGGGGTGGGGTTAGAGTCTGATAGGTGCTCATATCTAATTCCTGCAGTGAGGTAATTTAGTGAAAAGCGTGTTGTGCAGTGTTCTTCATCCAGCTCTGTCCTCATGCTCATGGGAAACCAGTGCAGACTTGTAGACTTCACAGGATCTCCCAGTGTGTGTTTAGCCCTACCTGTGTGATTCTGTTCAGGATGAACACCTCAGCAAGCCAGCCTCTGATCTCACAGAATCATAGAATACCAGGTTGGAAGGGACCTCAAGGACCATCTAGTATAACTTTTTAAAGTTTAAAAAAAAAAAAAAAAATTCTAATGGCATTGCCCAGCACCCTGTCAAGC